>JADANN010000371.1:0-137500 GCA_018806985.1 Angiostrongylus vasorum
ATGCGAACATAATATCCAGAAAACTTCGCTGAAAAGTGCTACACATAAAGGAGCAAAAAAAAATTTGCTCCCAGTAGACATTCGTAGGGCTGCTTAAAGCCGTTAAGGTTTGAAAGAGGAACCACTGAGTGAGTCAAGACTTTGGACATAACAAGTCCTGAAGTGAGCACCATCCAACGCTCTCGATTCTCAAAGGCGTTTTTCGCATTTTCTGCAACAAATTTTTTCACATATGGATTTCACACTGCCTCATTGGAGTGCTTTAGTGTCGGTTGTGGTGATCAACAGCAAAAGTGCAACTCGCCACAAACAAAAAGTAGCGGACTTTCCAGCACTGCACAAAACTAACAAGAATTATCTGATTCCGAGCATGAAATATTGTTTATGTGTTGCTCGTGAGTGGTAAATCGAAGGCACCGTCAGAGGTGTTTCTTCATAGGCCCATCTAAGAGTTTTTTACGAACATCGAACAGAGCTGCATAAAGCAGTTCCGTGTTGAAGCAGTTCCGCGTCGTTTCAATCGAATTCGTGAGCGACCAGCAGTTCAATCACAATATTTCCTTTCCGCCTTCATCACAGTACTGCAATTATTCGGCGAATTTCTGCCAACAAAGAAAAAATACCCTAAATTCCAAGTTTTCAGGTGAACAGCACTGCGAGTGCTCCATGTAAGTACAAAGCTCGATATAAGTGCCGCATTTACCGCGCTTTTCCTATAATCTACCGCCAGTCGTCAGGTTGATCGTCGAGTGTTTTCACACCGGGCCAGGAAATCTTCCACTTTTCCACGGCCAGTGCTAGAAAAAGTCGTATGGATTTTGCTGGCTCCAGAGACTCGTTAGTAACCAAGTATTGCTTCTCGCGCTGTCTTGATGAACTCTAGGCATCGGTCCGCTAATCTTCCTGCTGCGCATTTGACATCCTGGGAAATCCAATCACCAATGGATGTCGTCCATCGATGGTCGTTCGTAGGCACTACTTGTTTGGACCATCATATCATTGACGATTTCGAGTACGGATGTCGGTGTTTTGTTCCTCCTCTCTCACTTCCTTGACGAAAGGTACTCCCTGCATCATCTTAACTTCTTCTTTCGACTTTTAAAAAGACAGAGTGATCTTTCGTCCTGCCTACGTATCGACCAGGTTTCTTACTCATACGTTAAGGCAGGAAGGACAAGGGATGTCGAAAAAGGTAGTCGCAGAGTGCAGTGTTCTTTGTTTTCCTCACTATATTTTCGGCGCTTTTGGATTCCCCAAAGCCGCTCATTTCATGCCGCTGAGACCTGCAGCTAAGCCTTTCTTCATCTCGATTTTTCCAACCTACATAGCTGTAAATAACTAGAGCTTCCAGAGAAATTAGCACCGATCTGTGTGAATGATGCGTACGGCACCAATCCGTTACGCATAGACATCGTTATCTCGAATTTTTAGTCGAAGACCAATCCTTCTACATGCTTTTATCAAAGTCTGCAAGCACTCGTTGCGCTTGTTGAGTGTTTGGCGTTATAAGAATAACGTTATCAGCAAAGCAAAGACAGTGCAATTATTGACCATCGACTTTCACATCGATACGCTCCCGTTTCAGCGTTCGCACGACGTACACATTATATAGCTTATTTACATACTGAGTAAGGGATGCCCTGGTTGCCTCTATGGATTTCATGACTGCCTGTACCTCATCAGAGTCAACAGCTTTCTTTGAACAAGCGAGATAGGGCAGCCTTTTGTACTTCCCACGACACCTCAGTGAGACTTATCATCGCGTGCATGTGATCCATCGCAGTAAATCCTATTCGAAACACATGCCCCCAAGGCTGTCCGCCATCCAGTGTTCGGTCTTGATTGAGATAGCTTTAGTGAAAAATTTATAGACGTTAAAGAGCACACAGATTGACGAGGAGTTGCCGATATTGTTAAGGTAACCTTAGTGAAAAATAATACAATCTTGTCGGTCTTAAACTGAATACGAACCTGGCATTCGACAGGTAACGTGCGGAGTCGGTACGGTGTGTTTATGAGAAAAACGCGTAAGGTTATTCATGTTTTCAGTTCTTATCCTGTTCCGTCCTGGTGTATCTTCAAGATCTTCACCGACGAAGAAGCATCATGGATTTCGAAAGCAATAAGCGGAAGATATTGATTCATAATATTAGTCATTTAATTCCTACTTCCCTCGCATCAAATCGATTACCCATGCAGAGTTTGAAGGGGAAATCTCAGTAGTTAAGTGTCACATGACATCTACTTTAGTAGTTAGTACAAGTTTCTCATATAAAATTTGGGACATATTTCTATGGAACAGATTTGACTAGAAACTCTTGCTAGTTGGAACACTTAAGTTTTCTTATTCGCCCTTATTGATCTTTCAAAGTCACATCTCCTGGATGGGTTTGCTTCTTTTAAACAGTCCGTTAATCGGATGACAGATGAAGGAAAGCATCATCAAGATGCTTTTTCGCTTTCACAACATCTAACCGATGAAGATTTTTTACAAACTAGAGCTGCCAAAATAAAGCAACACCCTCGTGTTTACTCATCAAAAATACAGCGAGTAATGAATATTTCCGAACAGGGAGTCACTTTTAAGTCATACTGTAGATCAGTAAGAAGTCGACGATTGTCGCTCAGTATGCCCCAAAACTGTACGTCGTTTTCAACATCTTCATTCTGTGCATCCATATTGCGATTGACAAAGACACTAGACGAACGGTTGAACGTCTCAGGTAGTGGAGTTAGACAACGGAGAAACAGAATTTGGTTCCACTTCTTATTTTCATCTCCATGAATATTCATAATTTCTTTTCAGTCTGGAGCAATAGAGAATAACTTGAGCAATCAAATATTTTCTATTAAGTTTCGTAAACTTATTTATGAGTCTTCCAAGACTTCACAAAAGATGTATTGCAAAATGCTGGTGTTTCGCACTTTTGCACTACTATCTCCATTCTCCATAGCAACTGTGAAAAAAATCTTCACAACAAGCAGATTTCTTCAGGCCAATTCGTGAGCAATCAAATACCTCCGACATTTGATTTACGACCGCGACAAATTAAGGGGGACAAAAAATCAAAAAACCAACGAAGATTGAAAGACTTAAGAAATCAGAAAAGGTGGTGATATGAGCACTCAGTGCATATATGGCTTCATAGTTTACTACGTTTTTGATGTTGAAGCAGAAAAAAAATTCACGGGCATGTATAGTGTTACAAGCAATACACGGCTTAGCTCTCGTTTAAGCAGGCGGTCGAAGATGCACCCGTGAAGTGCGGTGCAGATGGACCCGTTGCCAATGATCGAAACACTCCATCCACCACACGTTGCCGCATCGCTATCGACCAATTCCCTATGATGGTGTTTGTGACCTGCACCGATTTCTTTCCCTTCGACATCGAAATTGTCTAAAAAAACGTTCAAACAGCTAGAGTTTCATCGATTCTGAGGTCAGCGAAAACGAGACCGATATTCATTCCTGAGTTAAAACATAACACCAGGATTTGTTATACCGCACGTCGCCGTTGTCGTACTACTGACGACGATGCAGTGCGGCATCATCGCACAATGGAAAGTGCAAGTGACTTCTTCATTCAAACCTTTGTTTGCATTAAATACTCACGAAAAATAAGAAAATTAACTTTTATTGGTGTTTTTTTTGTTTTTTCCCTTTCTGTATTACTACATAATAAAGTGGTTTGTATGAAAATACTGCGTGTTTTCTTTGGAACAACGATGAGAATTTTCTAGCAATGGTTTATGTCTCTTCAGTTATCCAACACTTTGTTCTAATAAACGCGACGTTCTTGACAACGAGCGGATAGCACAGTAGTAGTGCTGCCGTTCATAAAGGGCACGGTGTTGGCTCGAGTGCGCTTCAAGCTTGCCAAGCCCCTCATTAAGTCGGGATTGGAAAATTGGCACCAAAGTTGTCTGGAAATATCCCAATTTCCAAAATGTAAGAAGCAACTCACTAGCCGGCCCTTTCTATGATCCCAAGAAGTGTCGACTGTACTAGCATCCAGCAACATTAATAAAGAACACGACAGTTCCTAGGATCGACTTTCTATTAAGGTCGTCATTGCATTATAAATTCGTCGTTTTATTTCTCAGCAATCACGAGGTTGTTAAAGAGCATACGTTTACTTCCATACGATAACACACTTACAGCACAACCGTAGCTGACGTTGCGGCAGAATCGCCTTCTTCAGAGCCTGGAAGGGTGCACTAATACGCAACTTACTAGGTCAAACGCTTCAACAGCACAAACAGAAAGATGAAAATCTGCACGATAATCACACGATCTAGCGGCTTTTCGAAAAAAACCGACCTCTTTTTTTCTACCTGTCTACCTGTCCACCGCTCATAGTCGCATATGGCTGACGACTGCACCACGCCAAACCAACGATCGATACGAAGGCAAGGGGAGAGATCACGTATGATCTTGGGGCATCCCTCCCTACTATTCATTGTAGGATTTTTGGCATTTATCCAAAAAGCCTACAGGAGTTTGCGCGTTAGTGTTTCAGGATCCCGTCCGAGGATAGCGACTTTTATATCGAAATCGTTTCCCGCTATGCTTTTGTATCCTATTGCAACGAAGCAAGCAACAAAAATATCGTGTCTCTCTGCTAGTGCTATCGATTTCTGCCGTCAACAACCACCCGTCAACGGGGTTGATTTGGGTAACCCAAATCGGCATTGAACTCAGTTAAGCTGAGGCTATAGTTATAATCACAACCTTAGTCCACATGGTGTGGTGGTGAATGCATGACTCCCCGGAAAGGACAATAGCGCGTTCGTTCCCCACCGCAGACCCTGAAGTCTGGAGTTTTGAAATATGTTGTGGTATTGTGGTTGTATATCGTTGTAGTTACCGCACGAGACAAGTTTAGAAGGAGAGCGACACGCCAAAACGAAGCACTTGGCCAAAAAAAGTCCCGTTTACGTTGCCCTTTATTAGCAATGAAGTAAAGCATAGCTATAAAACGGTGCCTAAAAAAGAACAGGTCTAGAGGAATCGGTTGCCATAGTCGAAATACCACCGGGTTCTCTACGTCGTCAGTTAGTTCGTAACCGCTTGTATGGCCGTCTATGTGAAACAACAAATTGCGTAATTTGCCCTTATGGCAGGGACGGTGACTGCATGAGTTCAGGTGCGATATACTACATCTCTTTTAATACCTGCGTGACGAGTATATTGGCGAAAGGAGTAGACCTTATGCATCCGCACAAAAAACACCTATACGACAAACGAAAAGCAAGACAGAGTACTCCACTAGGGAAGCATAGGATACAAAAGCACAGTGGAGACGATTTTGATATAAAAGTCGCTATCCTCTCACGGGATCCTAAAACACCAACGCGCAAGCTACTCGAGACTTTTTCTGTAAATGCCAAAAAATCCTACAATGAATAGCAGTGAGGAATGCCCCGAGATCACACGTGATCTCGCCCCCTTACCTTTCGTGTCGATTGTCGATGTGGGGTGGCGAAGTCGTCGTCAACAGTGGGCGACTCTTAGCGGCTGTTCTTCCTCGGTGGAAGACCGGTAGAAAAGGCGGTGGGTTTTTCGAGAAGCCGTAGATCTTGTAATTATCGTTCAGATTTTAATCTTGTTTGTGCTGTTGAAGTGTTTGACCTAGTAAGTTGCGTATCAGTGAGCCCTTTAGGCTCTGAAGAAGGTGATTCTGCCGCAACGTTAGCTACGGTTGTGCTGTAAGTGTGTTATCGTATGGAAGTAAACGTATGCTCTTTAACAACCTCGCAATTGCTGGAAAAAAAAACGAGGAAGACGACATTCCTCAAGCGGCATTTGAACTCAAACGCCGAAGTTGGAAGATCATCGTGGATAACGGATACGAGGAGAGGAGTCGAATATTAGAATTGTTGATCCGCACAGCAAATGTGAAAAAAAGTGTAGCGTGAAATAAAAAGAAAACAACATAAATACGACAGAACTTGACATAAACCTTACGGTAGCTTAGAGGAAACTGTATGAAATATGCAAATAACTGAAAGTAGACTTCCGATCCATTCCCAGCGTCCATGACTTATTATTTTTTCGTGATGGTTTTATCACCCTCAACTACAACTCTAGCTTCGAGAAGCCTTCAACAGATCTTACTTCGTCTCAACCTTTGTTGAAAGAGACAGATGCTAGATCTAAACATTTTTTTCATTCACACCGTTTTTGGGAAGAGCGGCCCGAAAACAATTGACGCGAGTTCTAGCCTGAACGGTCTCTGTAAAGCACGATTATCCCCTTTCTTTACTCGAACCCATTTCACACACTACATCAAGTATTGTGTGGATCTTAGCCTTTGTTTATCTCGATTAGTCTCGTCTCGTGCATTACCTACAAGGATGCCCGAACCCTTCTCGCCTAAATTCCGATGCTGCTTGAGGAATTTTTCGTTTACGTCATAAAGATCGTTGTTTGCTAATTGAGTCGACTCTCTTTTTGAATTCTAAGATGACCGTGAAAAAGACGTTCCCACGCCATCACTGCAGGTAGTCACCAGCCTTTGTGGGATGCCGATTTCAAACAAGTCCGATGCCACGTTCCGCCGAGCTGGGAAAGTTAAAGCCATTGGTTGGTCCGTGCTACGCGAATTTAACGGAAGCATTAACAGTACTCACTACTGACACTCAATTAATATAAGTAGTTGAAATCAAATAGCACAATCATTAATCTGAAAACCGATGTTTGAATTAATCTTACTTCTACTCTAAATCACTCTAATTACACCTTTCAGCTTGATGAGAGACCAAACAATAATGCAAAACTAAATAAACGAGGAATCTTCTTTCTAATATTGTTGCCCAGATCACAGTTTCGATGAGTTTAGTTTACAGTTTCGCGTCCAGAGAAACAAACAAGTGAGGCAAGGAAACGAACACAGCGTGCATAGTCAGGTATAGCTGCATCTCTAAACAAATAGTCGAGTTGGTGGATTAATTATTACATGGGGATATCTACAAACGGGCAATCTTAAAATTGTAATTCAGAGCTGTAGAATATGGGTCCGGCCTATTTCAGTACCAGAAGCGTCACATTTGAGGCTTATGACACCAGACTATGAAGATTCAATGCTATTAAACACATCAACAGGTCGGAACACGACAACTATAACATTCAAAGTTCGACATTTCTTCGCTACTGATAGCTACCAGATTGAGTTGCTACAGTACATCATCGACAAGAAAACACTATAACATTTTTGTGACGTTTTCAGTAAGCCTTTAGAACCGTAATTGCATTATGCGGTTGTTGAAAGACAGAAAGCAAATCATTAACGCTTTGTCTTTCCTTTTTTTGGCAGCATTGATTGGCATTTATTTACAAATCGTTAACAAAAAACAGAAGACCATTGCTTTTTTTCTCTTGTGGCACATTCATGTACACTTTATGTTATGTTCTCAACTTTTATTTACACGCTAAATTTTGACGGGCCGACTTTATATCACGAGGACGAATGACAGTGCTCCATCAACTCGAATCATCGCTGCATAAAAAGATGAAAGCTGTGAAAAGTTTTACCCTCCTTCACGTCCAATATGTGGATCCCAGCATTTCTCACATTCGATTCGCTTTTCTCGCATCCATTGTCCACGAAGATCTTCCACCTTTATGTGTGGCTTCGGTTGCTGCTTGAGGATTGTAATTTCATCTTGAAAGTCGTAGAATGGTGGTTGAGCAATTCTCCCTGGATTCCTGATACAGCCGGATCGGAGCGTTCGCAACTGGATTGCAAAAGTGATGTTTTCCCAGATAATCCGGTAGGAATTTTCCGAACCCCGGCGGAAAGATAGGTTTTGTTGGCACGGAGCGGAAATTGAACAAGCACCGTGTTCACGATGAGGATATCAGTACCTCTGTGATATCCGCCCACTAGGCTCTCGGTTAAGGAATACGTATTAAATTATGCACTGAAGTAGGAGATCATAAAGAAAGGGTGCGGAACTTCGTACACATTGCTTGCTTTCCTGGTAAGGCTAAACGAGTTTGGCTTAAATATTTATTATTTCTAACAATGTCAGTGATTTCGTCTCCATAAGAGCCACATTGACTTTTGCTGACCTCCCACATTTGGTTCTTTTTTATTGCAACGTAGTCCTTCGTAGTCGTCATATCGAGTCTAACTGAGTGTAGCATTTTACCTTTTTTGCCATAGGAAATGCAACATCACCTGCATCATCTGTAGTCCCGCTGATCGTCGCGTGACTCATGTGGGCGCAATTAAATCTTCCATTTTTTCTCTACTGCGTGCAAGAGTAGCCTAGTAGGTTATGCTTGTTTTAGAAACTCGTCGAGCATCATATCTTTTTTTAGGCTCTTCGCGAAGAACTCTGACCATCGGGTCGCTGGTCATCCTGCAGTACGTTTGACATCCCGAGGAATCCAGTCACTAACGGCTCATGTCCATAGGTTGTCATTCATACGCATTACGTGCCCGGACCACCTTATCTTCAACTGTTTGGCGTGCAAAAAAGCATCTTTGATTTCTGATCGTTGACGCAGTTCTGAGCTTCAGATCCCTTCCCTTACTTGGGTGACACGGGATACTCCTAGCATCGCCCTTCCCACTGCGCGTTCAACTGCGCTGAGTGATCTTCCATCCTGCTTACGCAGCGAGCAGGTTTCTAACGCATACGTTAGGGCAGGAAGTACTATTAAGTCGAAAAGGGTGGGCACGGAGTCGAGTGTTCTTTGTTCTCTTTACTACATCCTCAGTGCACTTGAACGCTGAAAGCTTCATTTTGTTCAACTCTGGAGCTATGTCGTCCATCACATTGATTTCCCCGACCAAGATAAACATAATTGGAGCATTCGGAAATGTTAGCTGCGTTGAGCGCGAATGGGGCATACGAAACGAATGCGTTCCCTCAGAAGCATCGTTTTTGTAAGATTTATTCGAAAACCAATCTTTCCACAGACTTTATCAAAGTCGGCCAGCATTCGTTCTCCTTGGCTAATGTTTGGTGTTATGAGGACGATGTCATCAGTAAAGCGGAGATGGTGTAACTGCCGACCATCGAATTTTCACTCCCATGTTATCCCATTCCAATACTCGCATGACGCTCTTTGAGGGTCGCGGTAGATAATTTTGACGAGATGGCATCGCCTTGCCTAACCCCTGTTCGGACGTTGATGGTAATATCGTTGTATAATAGTGATATCTTCGTTACGGAATTTTTGTACAGCTCATTCTTTATGTACTGAGTAGGGACTCCCTGACTATCAACGGCTTCCATGACTGCTTCTCTCTCAGTTGAGTTAACGCGCTTCTTCAAATCGATGAAAGTGAGGCAAAGCCGTCTTCTGTACTTTCGCGATACTTCAATGAGTCTTGTTATCGTGTGGATATGGTCTATCGTTCTAAATTCTTTTGGAAACCCTGCTTGCTCTCATGACTGCCCTTTATCCATTGTCCTACCAATCCTGTTTAGGATGACACGACGAAAAAGTTTCTAGGCGAAAGACAGCAAGTAAATTGGGCGATAGTTGCCCATATCGTGGAAGTCACCCTTCTTGAACACTAGCACGTTCTTGCTTTTCTTCCATTGAGTAGGGACCGTACAATCAGACAGGAAACGTGTGAAGAGACAAGCCAATATGTCTAAGAGGACTGGTGGAACGTCGTTCAGGTGTTCTGATCTTATCATCTCCGGACCTGGTTTTGCTCGATTTTTCACCGACCAAATAGCACGTCGGATTTCGGAATGGAACAACAACGTATCCATCCCTCTTTATTTCACATGACGGAAGGTTGACGTGGGCTATCGAAGAGATTTAATTAGTAATCGTGAACGATTCTCTCCGTGGCCTTTCTTGATGCTGTAACTGTTCCGTCTGGACGTCGGAGTGTAATCATCTTGGTCAGGTAATTGGCGACGCTTCGGTGGGCATGGCGAATGTTTTTTCCGGCTTCTGCGGCGTCGACCTTTACTGCTGCTCTTCTCTCTTTAAGATCATCTTTTATCGCCCTATCTGCATTGTTTTGTAGGTTCGGACGTTAGTACGCGGTTGCCTGCAGCTTGTGCGATTCTACGTTGGCGTACCAGATCGAGAGTTTCTGGAGGCAGAAGTTTCTTGGTGACTTTCGAACTCTAAGCTTTCATATCGTTAACGTGATAATGTTGAATGAGCCGATCGCATTACTCGTCATTGTTGTCGACAACGGTATCTTTTCACCAGCCGATTAGTGTATTGAGTAAGCCCCAGTTTACAATCGTTTAAGGGCTTGGTTTTTCAAATTTGGCCGCTTTTTTCCCCCCTTCTGAGAAAATTGGAATCTTGGACGAAGGAGGCGGTGGTCTGATCTTGTGTAGGGTTTTGGTACAACAGCAAAATTGGTTAGGCAAGACATTCGGTTTACTATGATGTGGTCTATTTCGTTATGGTGCTTTCCACTGGCGAGTCACCATCCATGGGCTTGACCGTCATAATAAACTCAGAAAGCCACTCACCTTATTCGTTCCATTCTAACCCATGTATCCCAAGGTGACGTTCCTCAAACGTTCTTCTTGGTCCAATGTTGGCGTTAAAATCTCCAATGATGACTTTAACGAATGTATCGTCTTCTCTGTAGAACTTCAGGGAGTCCATATAGAACACTTCCACTATTTTTTTCGTCATACTTTGATATCGGATCATAAACAACGAAGATTGTCAAAGCCGGTATTGATCCACATCTTTTTAATCGTGAAAGTCCATTTTCAGGCATTAAGCTGTTCGAATAAACCAATGTTAGTAGACAAATTCGTGTTAAAGGAAAGTTCGACGCCACCGACTCCTTTACTGTAGCATGTCCTGAGAAATAGTTGTTGTCCGGTGTTAAAGATGGCGTTGAATAGGTGGCGTCGTGTCGTCTCGGCTAGGGCCGATGACTTCACACCTTGTCTTTCTCGCTTGCATGATCACGTCTTTCTATTGAGGACTCGGATGCAAGTGTACGTGCATTGTAGGTACAGATCGTCACCATAGTTCTTTGAAATCAAGCCAGCTTGCACTGGCTCTGAGATTTTAGTAGCCTCTCCGTACTCGTCCTACCCAACGCTGCAGAAATTTATGGCTCCTCTGGGGCCAGGGAAATGAAGGTCGTTTCTTTCACTGTTTTTAGCCCTTCGATACCTACGTATAGCTTGCTGGGCTCTAAACATGGGGGGCTGCCTATACTCACGGATAGGCTGCCAGTCCCTTCCAGTGTGGACACAGAGCTTATTTGTTATTGTTAGAGGCAACTCCTTACCGCCTCCCATATACTCCCCTGTCACTTGATTGCAGGCTTTTTGTCCTAATTGAACAGTAGAGTACAATCCGCATAAACTAGAACGCATCTACACGAATGCATGAATGCGCCTATTAAAGAGAGAAAGTACTTGCCAAATCGGCGCAGCTGAAACAGGGAGTCCATCCCTCTGGATCCACCTTCGCCTCAGGGAAAACAAAGGTCGTTTTTGGTTCTCGATTAACACCCTATCCGCCACCTAGGGACGAGCCGCGTAGCCTCACAGCTAATCTGCTCGGGATCCCTCAGGTGAGGAACCTCCGAGGTGCGACATAACACAGCATAAACCTCACTATAGAAATCTCGGTTTTGTCTTTTTTCTGTCTTTCTTATAGAAGTGTTAAGATGGGCAGATTGCAGTCAACTTGACCTTTCCCGAGCTTGCAAAAGGCGAAATTTGCCAAAAGACCAGCTGTTGCAAATAAATATTGAATAATAACAACGTCGTGTGTGCTAATCAAGAAAACAGGGGAATTATTCATTAATGCCTAGGCTAACAGAAAGTCGGTCTGAGAATTCCTCGCAGTAGTTTTGTAATCACTGCAAGAAATATGCACATGATTAAAGAAAGACTCTTAA
The DNA here is from genome assembly GCA_018806985.1 of Angiostrongylus vasorum. Lineage (NCBI taxonomy): Eukaryota > Metazoa > Nematoda > Chromadorea > Rhabditida > Metastrongylidae > Angiostrongylus > Angiostrongylus vasorum. The sequence continues at coordinate 11,865 of JADANN010000371.1, forward strand.
ACTTTCGTTGTGTTCATGACCCATGATTTATCCCAGAAGACTTCAACATCGTCATTTTCGACACCTATATTTGGCATGCTGAGAAGAAGCACATGGTTTCTAAGAGGCTAGCATCCGAACTCACCATACAAATCCTCACGAACTCCGGAACAACGTCACAACCTGAAATTGCTGCCATCCCTCTGCAGCTCTACTGTCGTTGAAGTGAACAGAGTGAACTGTATAATCAGCAACCTTTTCATCCGCACTATTGCAAACATAATACAGAAACTGTGTGAGAGAGAAAGTTTATTCCATCATAGCTTGCTGATATGATTGTTCTTTCGAGAAACAAGAACTCACTCACTACCCACAGACAATGTCGTTTTATTTTCTAGATCATGTGGAGAGATTAGATATTGCTTCCCAACGTTCCACGACCACATCGTGTCTATTAGGTGTTTCTGGGTGTCAGACTGCGATGTACTTGATACTTGACACTTGACTGGCCCGTCCTCACTGGTTGTGCGAGCTCCAGCATAATGCGTGCTGTTCAAGTATCAAGTGTCAAGTATTTTACTAGTTCACTTCTCAATCGCTTATTTCCATTCTCAATTTTAGTATGCTTTGAAAGGCAAGATCTCGAGACAGAAGAGTTTCATGTTTCATCATTTTGCGAAATTTTATCGCTATGGACTTTGTTTCGTTAAAGATCATGAGAGGCAATCGCTCCGAAACGTCATTTTATGTGCGCTACTGCAAATGAAAGTTTTTTCAGAGACGTAAAGTCTACAACTGCGATTTAAAAAAGAGATTTTTTGTTTTACATATTGGCCCTGCTTCTTCTGGAACCTAAAGATCAACTACAAGTCATGTTATTAGAAACGAGGAAAAAAAAGAATGCTTTGTATTCAGAGCACTCCATAAGAGAGCCTAACAGTGGCGACTGCTGTGGTACGACTTCACATTTCACCCGAAAAAAGGTATTGTTGAGAATGCCACTGTCAAAAACAACCAACCAACTAAAAAATTATTCAAAGTTTTTCCTCTCTTAATTAATGTTTTAGGGAAAAATCAAAGGCCCGTTACTTAAATAGAAAAACGCTGCGGCGAAAATCGGCAGGCTGCACTTTTCTCCCTCTGTTGGTAAGAGGCTGAATATAATTAATGTGATTGTAATTTCGCTTATATCATCGAAGGTTTATTGGTCTGCAGACATTTCCATTAGTAGATCGAACCATTTTATCAAATCACAAAACTGCTACTCAGGAGAGGACATTTCACCCGTCCTTGTTCTGAAAGACGTTCTGCTAGCGAATCCACCCTGAATAATTAGGAATTATTCTAAAAATCATCTAGGTTTTAATGCGACTCGCTTTCCAGTGATAGTTGAATAGTTTTGAAAGCCTTTTCTCAAGTGCAATATTTTATTATCAACTCTCCTTCTCTAAATGTAGTACTTTATGTTTCCCGAGGACGAATGACAAATCGGAAGCGCCATCGGAGCTGTGTCATCGTCGTTCTGTTTTTGGGACTTCTCTAGGCGTTGAATAAAACTAAATAAGCCATTTCGAATCGATTCAATTGAATTGCTAACCGGCGAGCAGTTTTGTGGTATAGCGCTGTTATGGTTTGAACGCAACAATTCCGTTTGTCGGCGAATCTCAGAGAATGGAGAAAAACCACTAAGCTACCAAGTTTCCACCTGAGATCCCTGCGAACACTTTATATCACTTCGAAATCACAACAGCTGCAGTTTTTATCACACTCTGCCAGTGTTCAAAAGCAGTAGATTTAGGGCAAATAATATTTTTTTTACGTAGCTTGGTTTCCTTTTATCAAGACTGGGTGTAACGGAATTCCAACCCCCTGTGTGTATGGTTGTCCTACCCCATGCGAGTGACTGCCGAGTGTTATTAACGGTTGTCGTTTAGTTCTGTGGTATACCGTTAAGAGAAATTGGCACCAACTTTTTTGAATTAGATTTACTCGTACTACTTCGACAAAATTGCTACAATTGTGTTAAATACCTCGTTTCTAGAGTTCGTTGCTTTTGTATGTAGAATCATTGCTCTCAAAACGAAAATGCGAGTAGAAGGCAAGCCGAGACAAGAAACATTTTTGGAGACCTGAAAACACTTTCATTTCGATGCAGTAAAAGCTTTTCCTGAATTAAATGCACTTTCAATTTCTGTAGGAATTGCAAACTTTTAAAGTTCTTTCACTGAAAATATTATTAACTTCACCGTTTTATAGCTATTCTTACTTCATCGCTAATAAAGGGCAGCATAAAGAAGATTTTGTTTTAGCCAAGTGTTTGGGCTTGGAGCGTCGCTCTCCTTTTAAACATATCTCGTCGCGTTACAATTTCGTAGCCATTGGAGAAGGCTATTTGCCGAGTCAAGTTGCGCGATTCTTCCTTTAGTTCCCTGGTTGTGCACACTGAGGTGGCTGTTCGAAACATGTTTCTCACAAGCGCCCTCTTTGTGTGTGAAGGGTGGGAAGAGAGGAAATGAACAGAGGATCTTGTTGTTACCTTTGCTTTCGGTACCACTTTGTCAAGCAACAGCTACCTGATAGGTTTATTTGAACCTTTAGAAACGGAAAGCCAGTTTCTTCTCGGTTTTTCTCGAGGGAACTTAATGTACTCAGACTGCCTGTTCAATAATTCAAAGCATTTGCCCATCTCCTTCTGCGTGAGAAGACGATAAAACAGTCATCTACATGTTTGCAGTAGAGTAGTGGCCGGAGATCGAGAACAGTAGCTTCTATCCTAGACATAAGCACAATCCTTAACATTGTGTTTATGTCTAGATTGTGACTTATTATTTGTAGATTTTATTGTGTAGATTGCAGTCAACTTGACTTTTCCAAGCTCTGAGGAAGGCGAAATCCGCCGAAACGTCAGCCTGTGCGTAAATAAAGAAATAAAATAACACCTCGTGTTTGCTAAAGAGAAGTAGGAAGTACAATGTTAAGGCATGGTGCCAGTCGTTGAACCACTGCCAACCCCCTTATTTGCGCGAAAAATTCCTCAGACCATCTGAAAGTCGAGCAGTTCAGGCACTCCTTTAAGGGAGCCATTAGCTGCTGGATGGACAAACCATGCATATTTATTCTTCCTTCATGTTCAACAAGAAGTTCGAAGATGGCTTGCATTGCGGAGTCATTCGATACGTTGATGTACAGCGCGGTAACGTCGAAGGAATCCATCACGTACGCGTTATTTGGAGGCGCGTTACGTAGACGTTCTAGAAACACGGTGTTTGTGAGGTGAGCTGGAATGTGGTTAAGCAACTGGGTAAGTATTAGGCTTAAAAACCAGGTTATTCTATCCGTCGGCTCGTTTACACAGCTGATGATGGGTCTAACCTTAAATGATGACGGATTTGTTGACGCAAGATCATCAGGTGATACCAACTTATGTGTTTTAATAAGTAGGTATACGACGGGGAGATATTGGTTTTTCAATTTTGAAGTGCGAAATAACCGTTGATTTTAAACCTGCAGCCTTTGCCACACTGACCCATTGATGGTTTAACTTTCGGTGTTGACTTTCACACTCCTTTTCAGAGGATGGGCGATAGGGTGTAGCATCACTAAGATGTTCCTCCGTTATCTCGACATTCAGCTGGCAAGGAATAACTATGAACTCTCCCCCGTAATCACTAACAGACAGTCTTATAGTTTTTCGAGTTTATTAATTTTCCAATTTCTCGCATGCCACATTTTTGTGCGGATGTAAGGTTACAGATAAACTTCCTATTGCGATAGTGATTAAGGATCTTGAGAATGCCGTCCGGAAACATGCGGAGTTTTATGACAACTCCGTCGTTAGGGTCCTGCTGTCTAAAAAAGCGTTTTAGGGAAAGGTGATGGTGATAGTGTCGCCGGCTCTTGATTTTATCCGTATTTGATGTTTCTAGGGCGCGTGTGGCACAATGGTGGGAAGCGCCACTGAGACACCCACGTGGAATCGATTCTCCGCGCCCATGGCTCACCGAGCCTTCCATCCCTCCGAGGTCGGCAAGTTGGTATCGGACTTGTCTAGGAGGATAGCAGCACTGGTTCGATACAGCGGCAGGCCACCGCGAGTCATTGTAAAGGCCAGATATGCATTCAATTACTTCCAACGATGCTTAATGAAGTCGAATGCATGGCGCATCCCTCAGGGGATTGATCAACGCCGAGAGCTTTATTTGATGTTTCTTGTTTAGCCTGATAGCGGAGTCGATCTTGGGACTCATAAAGGTTTCATGCCATGCTATGCAGGGTCGTTTTAGAAATTGGCTGTGAAGGTGCGAAACTTGGGCTCAATTTTAATACCGAGCGCACACTCTCAGGTATTGTTATGTCCCCAATCACGGTGATCCTTGATTTTCTTGGTGCATTATCAACCCTGTTTTGACTAATATCTGCTATTATATATACACATATACAGATTAAAAAAAAGCCATGGAAAATCGTTTTCAGCAACGCGTCGAAAAGCGAAAAGAAAAAAAAGAAAAAATCTTGAACCAGTCACCGGTGGAGAGCTGGCGAGAATTACGATTCCTCCCATAAATCTCAACATCGTCAAGGACTAATACGGATGTCTGCTAGAAATTAAGGAGGATTTCTCTCTTTCCTTCTTCGTGCATACAATTTTTTAAGTGAAATTCTTTTTATAAACGGTTTGGAATAAAAAGCCTGATGTATTGTTATCTCAGGTTCTGGGAAGCAACAGCGATTAAAAAAATTTCGAGTTCTTCAATAAAGAGTGCCAGAGCTGTTGCTGGAATGATTCAAACACCCGCAGAAATAACGTGGTAATCTGTGCTGCTTGTGGTTCGCAGTGATGAGATTACCACTTGAATGCCAAGCAGCTTTCCTGGTAACCTCATAAATTCGCTCGGTTCTGCACCGAAAACTTGATAACTACTGTATCTCTTTGCATTGGCTGAAATTCGTCGGTTTGCTACGGTGTCGCATTGAGACCGCAAGGGGAATGCTGTACCGGAACAGCTCGTCGCCCAGCAATGCAACGAACACGATACAGAGCTTCTTATTCTGCTTTGATAAACTTTCATAAGAAACTATTAGAAAGGGCGATAGTTCCACAGCGCTCATGCTGCTGTCGATTTGTCATCTTCGCTGTGGCAATACACTGCATCACATTCCAAGTCGGAAAATTTACAACAACATATTTGGTTAGATGAAGCTTCATACAGTCGATAACTAGCGTGAAGCAGTTCGAATGAAAACGCAAGTGCTTCCCAGAAGTGTTTTCCCTTCCTTTCCCGTGGAGCTGCAAGTATGTTTTTCAGAATGACACGTTCGAGATATTTTTTTGAGCAAAAGTTGTGTCAGCTGGTCGATGCGTCCTGCCTACTGTAAAAAATATTGGTTAAAATTGAGAGCATAAAATTAAGATACTTTTGCGAAATCAAATGCGGTAAAAGCATTGCTTTTAAAGCCTAAACAGCAGTGAGGAGTTCCTTTTTGCCAAGACGAACTGACGGGATCACGATGAAGTTTATTTCGAGAAACGTTGAAGAGAACGAGTCATTGTTTCTAAGAAGTGGAAGCAGGTGTCTGATTATTCTAGATTTTGGTTAAATATATATACATTTATAAATTCTGTACAACGGATGTGCACCTGTTGTGGACTGTTTCTGATTACGAATTACCGCTCATCGATGTGGGGTGAGTTATCTCAACAATGAGTTGATCCTAACTGAATGAGGCACCGTCAATCCGGCAATATACTTTATTATCTTTCTATTCGAGCTAGTAGCGAAATAAAACGAAAAAAAGTTTAGGTAAGTAAAAGAACTTTTACATCTTTATGTCGTTAGTCAATCCATCTAGAGACATGGGAACGGTCCCAAAACTAAACCGTTATGGAATTATCATAAATTTAAAGCTCATTCTCAGTGTTCGTTATATGACTCGAGAATACTGCGATACAGAAAAAATAGAACCCATTTACAAGGTTTTAAGAAAATTTGCAGTTGTCCGCTCCCATGGAGAGTGGGTGGCGCTGACGTGAGCAGGAAGTGGTACAACACCGGTGTAAACCAATGTCTTCAAGGTTACACTATAAATAGCAAAGTTAATATTACATTCATTGAAAGATTTTCAAAAATTTGCAATTCGTACAAAAAGCGAATGTGTATTTAATTCAGGAAAAATATGTACTGCATCGAAATGAAAAGGTTTTCAGGTCCAGAAATGTCTTTTGTGCCTGCTTGTTTTCTACTCGCATTTTCGTTTTGAGAGCAACGATTTTACATACAGAGGCTAAGAATTCTAGAAATAAGGTATCTAACACAAATGTAGCGTTCTATCGATGTGAAAAGAGTAAATGTGATTCAAAAAAATGGTGCCAATTGCTTTTAACAGCACGCCACACAACTCAACGACGACTTTTCATAACACTCGGCAGTCACACGCATGCGCTAGGCCACTACCAGTACACAGCCATTTGAATACCCTTTACGCCAATCACGATAGAAAAGGAGCTACGGTACAAAAAAAAAGCAGTACTTGCTCTAAACTTACTGCTTTGGATACGCTGGATAGTGTGGTAAAAAACTCTGACTGTTCTGATTTTTGAAGTGATATGAAGTGTTCACAGGAATTTCAACTCGAAATTTGATAGCTTCATTTTTCAAATACTTTCACTATTTTCTAAGATCCGCGTGCAAACGGAATTACGCTATTAAAACACCAACAGAGGTCTGTCGCAGAACTGCTCGTCGATTAGCAATTCAATTGAAACGATTCGAAATGGCTTACTCAGCTCTATTCATCGTTCATAAAAATCTCGTTAACACAATGTTACAGCGATGGTTGCGCTCCCTACTTGTCATCCACCCTTGGAAGCATAACGCCTTACATTTAGAGTCGAAAAGTTTACAATAAAACATAGCTGTTGAGACAAAGCTTTACATAATTCGACTGTCACTGGAAAGCAAGTCGAATGAAAGTCCAAATGCTTTGCAGAATAATTCCTATTTATTCAAGGTGGATCTGTCATGAGAATGTCTTTCAGAATGTGGACGATAGAAACATCGTTTTCTGAATGGAAATTCTGTGATCTGATGAAAGGTCTCAATCTACTGTTGGGAAATGTCCGTGCGCAAATAAACTTGCAATGATGAAGGCGAAATTGTAATCACAGTAATTATGGTGATCGTCAAACCAGCAGAGGTAACAAAGTATGGATATCCGATGCTCTCCGGAAAGGGCCTTTGATTTTTCCCAAAACCTTAATTAAGGGAGGAAAAACTTTAACTATTTCAACAGCTGGTTTTGACAGTGCCATTCTCAAGAAGTGGCTTTTTTTCGGGCGATCGATAAATCGGCCGAAGTCATACGACAGTAGTCGCTACTGTTTGGCTCTCTCATCGAGTGCTTTGTAATACGAAGCATAGTTATTCTTTCTTTTTCGTTTCTGACAGCATAACTTGTGGTTGCTTTTGGGTTTAAGAGAAGGAGGAGCCGACATCTAAGGCGAAAAATGTTTTCGGTGAACCACTAATCACAAGACCAAGAGTGAACTTTTACGTCTCCAAACGAACTTTCATTTGCAGTTCTGCATATAAAATGACGTTTCAAACCAATACTGCTCTTGGTCTTTCACAAAACAAATTCATAACGATAAAAAATTAGTGAAGCGAATAACTCTCTCTTGAGATCCTTCCCTCAAAAACATACTGAAATTGACATTTAACTAAGGAAATAAGCGTGTAAAAAGTGGTGTAATAAGATATTCTTTTGCAAGAAGAAAAGAGGCCCGTCTTAGTAACGAAGATTTCGGAAGCCGATTGTCATAGTTAAGTTAATCTTGAACTTCTGACTAGTGTAATGGTCCTTCTAATAAATTTTCCACATCCTCAAGTTGTTCCACAATTTTCATTAATAAGTTCATAACAATAACCTCGCGCGCTGTTGTCTCTACTAGCGAAAAGCAACTGTGCTCGAAAAAATATTTAACTCGTCGTATTCTTGTTGAGCAAAAGCGAGGCGTTAATTTGTTTTTTTATTCACGAACAAGCTGACGTTTCGGCGGATTTCGCCTTCCTCAGAGCCAGGAAACGTCAAGTTGGCAGCAATCTATTCGGCCAAACACCTTTATAAGCAAACCAAGGAAACACTAAACCAAGATTTCAATCACATTGAACACAGATTTGCACACTCACCGCTTTCTATGAGGCTTCCACAGAGTATGTCGCGTGGAGATTAACCGCATAGAACTCGCATGGAAGCGTAATATACCCCTCCCATCAAAATAACAGCCTTATGTACTGCCCAAAATCAAGCGTGATAATGAGGCATTCTTCCCTGAGGGTTCATTTTCGGATTTCTGGAATTAATCCAGATCGCCTCGAGAGTTTTGCACGCTTGTGTTCTTGATTCCTGTGCGAGGATCGTGACACGTACTTCAAAGTTCTCCCCGTTATGTCTCTGGGTCCTATGCGTGCCTAGTGGGGGTATTTGGTTTACGTTTGCCGACTAGGTGTTCTTTTATGAATTTTCTACACATTTATTCATGCCAATTCATAAGCACTCAGATACCTCCGACAGTTGATTTACGACCATAACAAAATTAAGGTTGACAAAAATCGAAATCTAATGAAGATTGAAAGACTTAAGAAATTAGAAAAGGTGGTGATATGAGCATTCAGTGCATATATGGCTTCATAGTTTACTACCTTTTTGAAATTGAAGCTGGGAAAAGTTTACGGGAATGTATAGCTGTTACAAACAATACACGGCTTTAGCTCTCGTTTAAGCTGACGCTCGCAGATGCACTCATAAAGTGCGGTGCAGATGGACCCGTTGGCAATGATCGAAACACTCTGTCCACCTGTCCACCACACGTTGCCTCATCGCTATCGACCAATTCCCTATGACGGTGTTGGTGACCTTCACAGATTCTTTCCCTTCGACATGGAAATTGTCTAAAAAACGTTCAAACAGCGGGAGTTTCATCGATTTTGTGCTGCACAGCGAAAATGAGACCGATATTCATTCCTGAGTTAAAACATAACACCAGAATTTGTTATACCGCACGTCGCCGTTGTCGTACTACTGACGACGATGCAGTGCGGCATCATCGCACAATGGAAAGTGCAAGTGACTTCTTCATTCAAACCTTTGTTTGCATTAAATACTCACAAAAATAACAAATTAGCTTTTATTGGTGTTTTTTTTTGTTTTTTTCCCTTTCTGTATTACTACATAATAAAGTGGTTTGTATGAAAATACTGCGTGTTTTCTTTGGAACAACGATGAGAATTTTTCTAGCAATGGTTTATGTCTCTTCAGTTATCCAACACTTTGTTCTAATAAACGCGACGTTCTTGACAACGAGCGGATAGCACAGTAGTAGTGCTGCCGTTCATAAAGGGCACGGTGTTGGCTCGAGTGCGCTTCAAGCTTGCCAAGCCCCCTCATTAAGTCGGGAATGGAAAATTGGTACCAAAGTTGTCTGGAAATATCCCAATTTCCAAAATATAAGAAGCAACTCTCTAGCCTGCCCTTCCAATAATCAATGAAGTATCGACTGTACTAGCATCCAGCAACATTAATAAAGAACACGACAGTTTTAGGATCGACTTTCTATTAAGGTCGTCATTGCATTATAAATTCGTCGTTTTATTTCTCAGCAATCACGAGGTTGTTAAAGAGCATACGTTTACTTCCATACGATAACACATTTACAGCACAACCGTAGCTGACGTTGCCGCAGAAGTGCTTTCTTCAGAGCCTGGAAGGGCACACTAATACGCAACTCACTATATCAAGCGCTTCAGTAACACACAGAGAATGATGAGAATCTAAACTGCAGTCACATGGCGAACAGATTCTCGAAAAAACCCACCGTTTTTTCTTACGTGCCTTCCACTGAGAAAGAGCCGCAGATCAGCGTCGCGTATGGTTGACGACTGCGCCTCACCCTCAACGAACGATACGAAGGTAAAGGGCGAGATCACGCGTGATCTCGGGGCATTCCACCCGGCTGTTCATTCTAGAGTTTTTGGCATTTATCCGAAAACCCTCAAAAAACTTGCGCGTTGGTGTTGCCGCGTCGCAATAACACCATTTCCTCAGCCGTTCTTTAGACAACAAGAGCCCAATAATAAACTTGATGTTAAATTTTGGATATTTACGATTGAAACTTTCAAAGCCCTTAATCACTATCGCGCAAAAAGATACAGCCCCAACCTCGCTGCGGTGCAAAAACGTGGCATGCGAGAGGTACGAGAGCTGATAAGGTTAAAAAACATAAGACCCGTTAGTAACAAATGTGGAAACTTTGCCGTAATTCCCCATCAGTTAGATGTTGAGATAACGAAAAAGCATCTTGAAGATGCTTCACTTTATCGCCCATCATCTGAAAAGGAGTTTAAAAGTAAATACCGAAAATTAAACCACGAATGGGTTAAAATCGCAAGAGCGGATGTGTTAAAACCATCAGTTATTCTCTCATCTCAAAAGTTGCATTGTCAGCATGTCCCGTCTTGTACTTGCTTATAAAAACTCACAAGTTAGTTTTCCAGAGATGATCTTGCGTCTACCAATCCATCATTGTTAAAGGCTAGACCAATCATTAGCTGTGTAGACGGACCAACGGATAGGATAACATGGTTTTTAAAGCATAATATCTAACCAGTTGTTGAAACACATTTTCGCATCATCTTACGATTACCCAGATGTTTCTGGAGGCTCTGAGGAAGGCGAAATTCGCCGAAACGTCAGCTTGTTCGTGAATAAAGATTAAAGTATCACTTCGCGTTTGCTCAGCAAGAATACACAAGAATTTTTTAGGTGGCCTCAAGGACTTGCACGGATCTCAGTTGAACCTTTGTTGACTAACGCATTTCTATGCATAGGCAGAAATTCTTTGGCTTAGTACGGTACCGCCCTGAAAGGACAACAGTGTCGCGAAACAGCTCGTCGTCTAGCAATTCAACTAATTCGACTCAGAACTGCTTGTCTCTCTTTACTCAGCGTTTGCAGGAAACTCATGACAGGTCCGATAATATCAGAGTGCTGGCGGTGGTTTCGATTTTCCATCCACGACACAGGCAAATCTAATCATATTACGTCGCGAGTCGGAGAATTACTGGTAAATTATCGAAAATGTCCAGTATCTTCAGGCTCACCTTCTACTTCTATCGCTACTGTAATATGCTCAGATTGTGAATGAGATGCTTTGCAGAACAACATTAAATTCGCTTGATGTGCAGCCGTCAGTAAGCACCCCCTCGACACCCGAGATCGAAGTGACGATACTATATAGCAATTTTGTGAGATAATGAACAAGTTTTTACCCTTCATCCACTAGCGAAAATGGTGAAATCGTGCTGAATGTCGCTCCATGCAGTTGAGAGTAAGAACCAGCAATGTCGACTTCGAAAAGTAGTTTTGCCCACGAGATTTTGAGTTTCTTCAAAGACATGAGATAAAGAATAAATCGAATTGAACATCTTCTCAGAGAAAGAAGCGTTTCGATTTTTTTCTGGAGATCCTTTTTCCAAACATCTACAGAGACGAGGTAAATCAGTAATGAGTTTGCTAGCATTGCACAGGTGTAATGAAACTTCACCAGACGAAGTGAACAACAGAAAATTTTGTTTTGTGGAGAAATTGCGAGAAATTGGCGGCGGCGCTACATAAACATCCACTTTATTTGCAAACTAGAATGCTTAAAAAGTCGACGAATGAAGCTTCGGCTAAGTGCCTATCAGTTATTTTCTAGAGAACGTCCATATTTCTTCTGTTCTCAATACATTGGCAATTCCACAAATGTAGGATTCTTGCTTCTCATAACGAAACGTGAGAATAATGTAATGTAGTTTTTGCCTATTATCGACTTTGGCGCCAATTCGTTTTTTCTTTCTCGTATTGATGGATTTTGAAGCGCATCTTATTCCACGACCGTTTCCGAAACGGTCAGTGAAATTATGCAAAAAGTTGTTACTTTAACTCTCAGGCAACTTTTACAACGAAACCGGAAACTTTGTAGCTTTACTAAACGATAAAGACCATTGGAAAGATAAGAGTTTAACGAATAAAATCTCAGTAGGTTAAGAAACTTGCTGCAAAGGAAGTCCAGCACAGAAAGTTGTACTTCGTTCTCATCCTTCTAGTCGATACCATTTTTTAACGCATTTCTTTTGAGAGAGTGCAATTGTAAAAGTGTCCTCTTCTCAATTGTGAAATAGTTATCTGTGGTAAAGCTGCGATTTTATGAGCAGGAACACATATAAGATGGTGCGAACCCAATTTAAGCCATGGCACCTGAGGAATTGGCCCATTGTTTAAATCTTTGTCAACTGATCAACGAAAGTAGCCACGAAGAATTTACGTTGGATCTAATAAGCTGGATACTTCTAGTGTTCTTACAAAAGTTAAAGAGGTGCAAAAACGTCTTCCTCGCTGACGTTACTGACGCATAAGTGCTGAATACCACATCAGCTGCTGCTTCGTGAATGGTCTAATCCCAAAAAGAAGGACATTTCTTTTCACCGGCTTAAAAGTAAACGTCATTTTATCTCAAAATAAAGTGTCAATTAACAACCTCGTGTTTGCTCTGCATAGGAAAAGAGAATCATTTGTTTTCATTTGTAGTCTACAGTGTTTGTTACACTTTCAGCGACCAAAACCAATTTGTATTGCAAACATGACGAAACTTCTGGCTCTTCTGATTTCGCTGCTAGCGACCGCCTCGACAGTGTTGGGGTGTGGTATGATACCACCAGATCAAGGTAATAAATAGAAAATTGTCATGGCAGTGCTTTACATTTGTAATTTTAAATATGAAGTCTTTAATTGCAAACGAAGTGGATGTATCTAATATTTCATTACTGCTAAGGAATTCTCTTAGCACAAATTTATTGATGAAAAAATTTTCAGTGTTAAATAGCAGGAGTTGGAGTAATTTCCAATTATTAACTAAAAATCTACGGAATTGTCTTGCAGCAAGAACTAGGAACTTCACTATCAATGGATTTACCTTGCCAGTGGCAATGGTCTCTGGCGCTGCCAATGCCCCTGCACAGGTTCCTGGCATTGCAACTAGTGCGGCGGGAGCTCAGGCATTTGTATCACGTCTTGTAATGCAAGCAGTGAGTTCACCACAACTCTTAGACTTTTTCTTAAATTTTAATTTCTTCTTCTTCTCGATTTTCTGGAAGGATGGAGAAGCAAAATTTAAAATTTTTAAAAAATTTTGTCTAGGACAAAGTTCATGAACTTTTGTCTATGTTGCAGTTTCAACACATTTTATCATCATAACCTCAACATAATTTGACTAAAAAACGCTTCCGTATAAACCCTGCACAGCTACTGTAGAAACTTGTTCTTGAGGTTGTTGATGTCCTCGAACAGCAAGGTCGCGGCGCTGGCCTCTCTGATGCTATAATCTCAATCATTTTGAGTCAACTCAGTATTCGAGTCAGCTATGATCCACTACAATGTATGCGAGTAACTGTTAACCCGGCAGCAAATATGGATAGTAAGCTTTTTAACTTTTAGCATTTCAGGAACGTTACACTGATAACGCATAAACAGATTAAAAAGAACTACATTGCATTCATTGCAAAAAGCCATCTATACTTAGAAATAAATGTGAAATTGATTTAGCATTCATGAATACGGTTCAAAATCCTTTGTATTTGCAATAGTTTCGAAAGCTTTTCATAAGATAGTGCGTACTTAGAACTTTTTGATTGTTATTACTGCAGTTGGTATTGCTTGTGATTAATATTCATAATAATTTAGAGCAACACTATTGGGTGCGGTGGTTCACCGCTCATTACGCGTAAGGCTCCGGTTCGAGCCGGCCCTGGTAAAACCAAGGACCACATCTGCTTGAACTCTGGAAATATGCACAGGACTTGTTGTGTTTTTGGTTGCTCACCGCAACCCGCAAAGGTTGACGACTACCTGTCATGAAGACATTGAAATGCCCGATCACGGTAATGCAAAGATTTCTGGAAAGATCGCCTCCAGCAGTGTGGAACAACATGCAGATAAAGAAAGAAAGTGGAGCAAAAATCCTAAAATTCTTCGAAGCGATATAATAATCCGAAAGCCTAGTAAACGGTGTTTGCGAAGAGAAGGAACGAATTAATCACGCGCTGGGATTCGCTCAATGTATGATGCCAAGTGCACCATCCAAACCGTACAGATTGATTCGAGCCTAAATAGCGCAGTTAAGAAGACAAAACCATTTAAATTCAGTTGCATCTTTTTTTAAAAGTGGTTACGACAAAGTAAGTCTTGCCGAAGCTATCGAAGCTGAAGCGATAGATAAGAATGGTGAAGTGGCATGGAAGAATTCATGAAAACGGTGAATGCTATAATTGGACGTGTTCAACTTTCTACCACATAGTTGGAGAATACTGTGCAGTACTTGTTGAAGCAACTCTAAAATATAAATTATTTCCACTTCCAAAATGCACTTCTAAGAATTCTAGCCAGTTCTCGTTGCACTCGTAACGAGAAAGTAGTACAAACCTAGAAGAAACAAAGAAACAGTAATTAGAAATTTTAACTGTTACTCGGAAAAACACCGTGTTTTTTGATGATTCTTCCTGTCAATGGAGTTCTAACCTTTTTAAAACATTGTCACTGAAATGGCTTTAATTTTAACTCAGTATTTTCATACAAGAGTGCGCGGATTGCACAGTGGTAGTGATGCCGATCATCGCAAGCACGGTGTTGGTTCGATTTCACTCCAGGCCCACTAAGCATCTAATCCCTCTCAGGTCGAGAAATTGGTACCAGGCTTGTTCGGGAGGGAATCACTCTCTGCAATCCAAGTAATAACGCTCCAGCTCGGCAATGTCAACATCCAAAGAGAATCGACTCGACCAGCATTATTCGGCATTCAAGATGAAATGAAAATCGTCAAGCGGCATCCGAAGTCACAAGTATAAGTTTGAAAACCTAAAACCTATATGCATGATGATAAGAATCAAATCGTTTATGGAACGAAATAAAGTGGTATAAGATAAAATAATAAAAAGATTAAAACAAGTAGCAGAAAAAATTGGAAAATCGTGAAAAAATTGCGCATAAAAACTTATTGCCGGGAGTCGTCCGACTTTTGAATGGAAGGAAACATTTGAGTAAAGGTGCTATTTGCAGTTGCTGGAGGCATGATGATGCCACACTGTATCATCGCCGGGAACACGGTGACTGCTTTATGCAATGAACCGGATGCAAACAACAATTGTAGGATAGACATGGGCATGATGATCGGAGCCATTTCCCCCATGCACCTGTCAATTTCTGGAAGCCTCACGACCACAAACGTCATTATGGCGAATTGGTCGAGAGAGATGTGGCAAGGTGTGGTGAATAGAGCAGTTCGAATGCTGGCATCGGGTCCATTTGGAACAAACTTTTTCTCGGCATTTGCGACCGTCAACTAAAATGCGAGCTTAACTGTGAAGCGTTTGGAATAAACTATTCCATCATTAAGTTCATAATGGCACTAAAGTTTTAACCCAAAAATGTGTTTAACGGTTAGACTTATGTAAGAAACAAAGTTAACTTTAAAATATGGCAAATCACTAGTGCTGTCCTTGCAAGCCTAACTAGCGAAAGCTGATGGATGACTTTTGAGTGCAAGAAGTGGCCGGGAAAAATGTTAATTCTCATATTTTAAAAAATGCTCCACCCTCAGCTCATGTTAGGTGAAAAAAAATCTGATAAAAAAATGAAATCCCTTCGAAAAGAAGTAAAAGATTTGAAATAAATAGTTGTACTGTGATATGTCATGAAGGAAACATGAAGGAAACAGCTCTTGTAGCACAGTAATTAGAAGTATTATGGGGATGAGATGTACCGCTACTTCGCTATCGCTCCTCTCGTCGGCCTACCCTCCCTCATCTCTCACGGGTAGGCATGTTTGTGCCAAACTTTTCCAGAAGGATAGAAACACAGATTTGATTTGTTGGCAAGCAAACGAGAGCCACTGTGCAAGCCAAATATGTAACAACCAATTTCTAAGATGCTTGATGGAATCAAATACATGGCCCAAAGAGAGATTGCTCAACCATATTACTTTCCATCGTTATGCAAACGCTTTAGAAATTTAAACAAAAACGTACTCTCCGCTTTTTTGAGAAATGGTCATGTTTGATGGTATAGAGCTGACTGGATAACTTTAAAACCTCGTCTTTTTCGTTCTTTTCTGCTGCATCTTTGGGCTTTCCACTTTTCATAATCCTTCGATTTTTCCCCTCTTTAAAACTCGTGATTTATCGAAGAAGCTTTAGTTTCTGTTTAGTTTCTCTAGATGGGTTTTCAACGCCTCAACCTTTCTCTCACCTGTTGCGCAATGTCACGAGAAAAAACAGGTGATGGCTGTTTTTTTCATGAGGGGAATGTTTTGAAGATGAGGGAAGAACCAAACGCGACGACAGGAGTTCGCATGAACTGACTAGGTAGGGAATAGATAAGTGTAGGGACAATACCGATGTTTGCTCACATGTGAGGCCAAACGTAGGCCAAATGGATGACAGGACTTTTGCCATTCTTAAAGAAAATCGTTTTTTGATGGGTGTTGCGCCGCTTTCTAGCCATGCGATGGCATGTCAAATCGAAAACGACGAACTGCGGTAAAGACACGTCCACCTTGCCTGCTGTGAAGATTCACTCATTCTATTTGTTTTGCCATTGTTCTTTATGTGTTTTTCTTCTTTGTTAAATTCTCGAGACCATTGTCTACCGTGAGATTGATGGAATTTGCTACTGTATTAAATAATCAATTCGCTTCATTAAAATAACTAAAACTTTGTGGGTCGCAGCTATCTCCCAGAAAACGGATTTTTTATTCGAATAAAGATTGGAATTACTTACCAGTGCTTTTATTCTTCTAGTTCCGTAATATTCTGACGTAACATATAGAGCTAGACTTGGATGAAGGTCTTAAAATTGCTTACTAGAAGTAGAAATAGTTTATTTATTAGACCTGTGCAAACAAGAATATCACTTATATTTGAGAAAGTTGAACACCGCGACATTTGAGTCTTTCAATGCGTTCATGATTTCTTCCAGAGCACTTACATTCTCATCTACTGTTTCCACTTTCATATCTACGGCACAATTGACTTTGTCATAACACCTATTGAAAATGCTGAACTAAATCGAAATTAGCTTTTCTACCTATTTGCTTGCGTAGGAATGGCAAGACGACGGTTACAGATGTAAGCATTAACCAGTACTCTTGGCATAATAAGTCATAGCCGACTTTTTTTATATGATCCGACATCACATATTGTGCAGACACCAGAACTTCTTGCATTGGCTTCCTTTCCTCGCTTTCATCATCACAGGCCTTCGGATATTTTCACATGACTTCGACTGCTTTTCGAGGATTATGTCCCTCTTCTTCGGTGACGTTTCTCACGGCTCCGTGATAGCCGTGGTAGGGCATTCGCAGATCTTCATTACAGGGATTGTCAGCTTTTGTGGACTGGAAGACGTGAGCCATCCTCAAACGACTGACGGCAATTTTTAGTGTACAGAGAGACTGGTTCCTTATTAGGCTCAATGAGGTGGAGCCATGGCCTTTACACTATTGAACGAATCCACTACAAACGCTACTCGAGCTCAACAGGGACGCCCTAAACTAGTAGTAGTGATTAATAACAATGTAATAACGCATTATAATAGCCCTTCGATGCCTATGAAATTTCAGGTACACTAACTCCGAAAAAGTTCATGATTGAGATTTAAAGCCAGGAATGCTAGTACAGCCATAACAATTTCTGGTTAATATATTTGTATATCCGTTCTTACAAACTGACCTTTCTTTTTTCGTATTCTTGTTGAGTAAACAGGAAGTGTTATTTTTTATTCTTTATTCACGAACAAGCTGACGTTTCGGCGGATTTCGCCTTCTTCAGAGCCTGGAAAGGTCAAGTTGACAGCAATCTATTCGGCCAAACACCTCCATAACCAAACAGAGAAAACGCTTAACCAAGATTTCAATCACATTGAATACAGCTTTGCACACTCACCGCTTCCTATGAGGGTTCCACTGAGTATGTGGCGTGCAGACCAACCGCACAGAGTTCACATGGAAGCGTAATATGCCCCTCCAATCAAAATAACAGCTTTATATACTGCCCAATATCACACGTGATAATGAGGCATTCCTCCCTGCGGTTCATTTTTCGGATTTCTGGAATTAATCCAGAAAGCCTCGAGAGTTTTGCGCGCTTGTGCTCCCGATTCCTGCGCGAGGATCGTGACACGTACTTCAAAAGACCTCCCCGCTATGTCTCTGGGTCCTATGCGTGCCTAGTGGGGTATTTGGTTTACGTTTGCCGACTAGGTGTTCTTTTATGCGGACACAGAGGGGTCTGCCCGTTTCGCCAATGTATTCATCTCCGCACGCCTTACAGATCAGATAAACTGTACCCGAGCTCATGCAATCACTGCAAGATGTGCCTGCAAGATATTTCCGACTTGTAAAAGGAGAGCTGTCACTTAGACAAAAGATCGTCTTAGCTCGACAGTCAATACACTTTTTCCGCCGCTGTCTAAAACACCGAGCCGTGCCGAACTTCATCAAACGAAGACGACTACACGATGTATGCGGACTACCAGAGGACAGTCACCGAGTACTGCACATCGAATTGCGAATACTACGCACCTGTCTACGAAGCCGACAAAACCAGATGTTCTCCAAGTGGAAGAAGTACGAGACGAAAGAAACTTTTGTGCTCAGTATTTGGAGGACCGCCTCTGGAGGAGAAGAGAATAGTAGGTAGGTGTGCGTAGATCAGTGTTGATTTGCAACTCTTTTAGGTCTAATGCTAAAGCAACTTTGCGGAGAAAATTTGAAGACCTTTTGAGTAAATCGCATAACACGGCTTCAAGAGCGCGCAGAAATACCGCGAACGAACATCAAACAGATCACAGTAGGAAAAAATAATGTGCAAGAAAATCCAAGGCTAACCGTGTTATAAGGCAAGACTCTCCCTAACGATGCGCGCTCGTTATTAGAATTGGGACCGAGTTTCTCACCATCTGAACCCATCTTTAAAATAATCTTGCGTAGGGTCGCATGTAGTTTACATGAACTTCAAGATAGACTCCGCAAAAAAGCTGGAGATGAAACGCAAAAATGGGCGCGAACAAAAAGTGGGGGCCCTACCAATAGCACCATTTCCTCAGCCGTTCTTTAGACAACAAGAGCCCAATAATGAAGTTGATGTTAAGTTTTGGATATTTACGAACGAAACTTTCAAAGTCCTTAATCACTATCGTGCGAAAAGATACAGCTCAAACCTCACTGCAGTGCAAAAACGTGGTATGCGAGAGGTACGAGAGCTGATAACGTTGAAAAAACATAAGACTATCCGTTATTGATAAGGGTGGAGAGTTTGTCGTAATTCCCATCAGTTAGATGTTGAAATAACGAAAAAGCATCTTGAAGATGCTTCGCTTTATCCGTCCCATCATCTGAGAAGGAGTTCAAAAGTAAACACCGAAAATTGAACCACGAAAGGGCCAAAATGGCAAGGGCTGCTGGTTTAAAATCATCAGTTATCTCTCAACTAAAAGTTGAGTTACCAACATGTCCCCGTCTTGTACTTGCTTTGAAAAAACTCATAAGCTAGTATCCAGCGATGATATTGCGTCTACCGATCCATCATTGTTTAAGGTTAGACCAATCATTAGCTGTGTAGACGGGCCAACGGATAGGATAACATGGTTTTTAACCCTAATATTTAACCAGTTGTTGAAACACATTGCAGCCCATCTTACGAATACCCAGATGTTTCTGGATCGTCTACGTTCTGCGCAGCCCAGCAGCGCGTACGTGATGGAGTCGTTCGACGTTAGCGCCCTCTATACAAACGTGTCGAATGACTCCGCAATGCAAGCCATATTCGAACTCCTGATGCAACACGAAGGAGAAATAAACATGTATGGCTTCAAGACAGAGCAGTTGATGGCACTTTTAAAAGAATGCTTGAGCTGCTTAACCTTTAGATGGTCCGGAAAGTGCTACGCTCAAATAGGAGGGTTAGCAATGGAACAACGACTGGCACCAAGCCTAGCCATTGCGTTTATGTCTAAGATGGAAGCACCGGTGATCGATCTCGGGCCCCTACTCTACTGCAGATATATAGATGACTGTTTTGTCCTTTGCTCAGCACAAGAGGAAACGGACAAATGTTACGAGTTGTTGAATGAACAGTCAGAGTATATCAAGTTCACCCGAGAGAAACCGAAAGAAAACTGGCTTCCATTCCTGAACGTCCAAATTAGCCTGTCAGAAAATGGCTACATTACGAAGTGGTACCGAAAGCCAAGTAATAAAAACATCTTGGTTCATTACCTCTCCTCTCACCTCTTCTTACACGAAACGGCGCTGGTAAGAAACATGTTTCAAACAGCAACCAACGTGTGCACGGGGAGAGAGCAGAGAAAGGAGTCCCGGAACTTGGCGCGGCAAATAGCCATTTCTAATGGCTACGAAACTGTAGCTCGGGACAGGTGTAGAGAAAATCCTAGGCCCCCAAACGACAACTGTAGCGATAAAATGGTCCCGTTTATCCTACCCTTCATCTCAAATGATGTAAGTGCAGCTATAAAACGCTGCTTAAGAACGGCGGGCTTAGAGAATTCGGTAAACGTAGTTGAAATGCCACCGAGGAATCTTTGGCGCCAACTAGTTCGTAACCGCCTATATGACCGTATATGTGCAACGCAAAATTGCATAGTTTACCCTAATGGTAGAGACGGTGATTTCATGAGCTCGGGTACAGTTTATCTGATCTCCTGTAAGGCGTGCGGAGACGAATACATTGGCGAAACGGGCAGTCCCCTCTGTGTCCGTATAAAAGAAGACCTAGTCGGCAAACGTCCACCAAATACCCCACCAGGCACGCATAGGACCCAGGGACATAGCGGGGAGGACTTTGGAGTGCGTGTCACGATCCTCGAACAGGAATCGAGATCACAGGCGCGCAAACTCTCGAGGCGTTTTGGATTAATTCCAGAAATCCGAAACATGAACCGCAGGGAAGAATGCCTCATTATCACGCATGATATTGGGCAGTGTATAAGCTTGTTATTCTGATGAGATAGGCACATTACGATTCCATGTGGACTGTGTGCGGTTGGTCTCCACGTGACATATTTCAGTGGAAGCCTCATAGAAAGCGGTGAGTGTGCAAAGCTATGTTCAATGTGGTTGAAATCTTGGTTCAGCGTTTTCTCTGTTTGGTTATGGAGGTGTTTGGCTGAATAGATTGCTGTCAACTTGACCTTTCCAGGGCTCTGAGGAAGGTGAAATCCGCCGAAACGTCAGCTTGTTCGTGAATGAAGAATAAAAGTAACACCTTGTGTTTGCTCAACAAGAATACGAAGAATTACTTGATCAATGCCGAGGTTAATAGAAAGTCGGACGTGGGAGTGACCTTTCTTTATTCGACGCGAGCTTGGTATAGATGTTCTCATTATTCAATCAACGGGTGACTTTTGATGGCACAGGGAGAAGTAAACTAGCTGAGAGGAACGCAGACCACGGGACTCCGTAAAGCAGTGTGTAATGCACGAGCCCCGGAAAAAGGGAAATCGTGTTTCGATCTGGCCCGGGGTCCAAGTTTTGCGGATATCTCAGCATCGCTGTGGTTGTCGCTTATTATCGTTGCAGTCTTTCCTCCACAATGGCTGACGTTTCGGCGACCGTCTTCCACAGAGCATTGACGATACACCTCATTTGTTTCGTTCACGGTGGATGATGATCCTCTAACTCATTACCCTGATCTAGCTACATCATTCCAAACGGCCTCTTATACGATCCGACATCACAAATTGCGCAGACTCGAGAAGTTCTAGCATACACTTCTTTTCTTCTCGTCTACTATTGTAGGTCTTCGCATTTTTATGTGACTTCGACTGTTTTCCATTATTTTGTCGCCCTTCCTAGATTCCTTTCCCTCAGACCTTAGGGGTGGTTGCGATAGGGGCGGTTCCAGATTTCCATTGCAAGGGTCATCACCTGTTGTAGGATGGATGGAGTGTCCCAGTCCCAAACACGTCTGGTGGCAATTTCTCGCGCACAGAGATATGGGACCCTTGCTAAAACGCTTAGTGGAGCAAGGAAATATTAGTAACCAATAAAAACGGCAATAACGATAATTCGTAAAGGCGATGAATACATTGCACTTAAGACGCTTTTTTGAAAAGACTGCTTTGAATCACACAAAAAAATTGCAGAATCGAAATGCTGTTAAAATTTTCTGCTCGCAGCTAAGTCATTTTCGTATTTCTGACACAGTGCAGTTTTCACAGTAACGTTGGGAACAATTAGGCTCTTCTAAATGCATCTATGCGCCATGTGCGTTCATTCCCAAACTGTTGTTAAAAAGTTAAACCGAGCTGGGCATTTAGTGTTTGACGTCGGATGTGAACATTGAGCTGTTCCGAAATAATCGCGAATGTTTCATCTGAGAAGCAACGCTACAGTCTTGCAGTTTAAAAAACATCAATGAACTCGAAAGCAAAATTTGTCGAAAGTTCAAAGAGCTTATTTGAAAATGTTTTCAATCGACGGGGTTAGCTCCCTACGGAGTCGTTGCAAAATCAGGAACCTGTGCAAGTATGTTATCCATGGAAAAAAATTGCCATGGCCATAGGCAAAAGAAATACCGGTTACGGTGACCTAAAAAATCAAATAATTAAGCTAAGTATATTTTCCTAGGACTTTTTTTCTTTTTTCTTCTATTTAGATCTAAAAAGTGTTTTTATCGCCAATATAGAGGTTTACATAAAAAACTCTTTGTATCAAAATGGTCTCATTATAACAGCCTTTCAGCAAAAATGAAAAGTCAGGCACATACTTCACTCTGATAAGGGTTTAAGACTTGTTATTTAAAACTGGTAATGCTTGTGCTAACATAACAATCCTCACCACATCATGCCACTGTGGAGACTGCCGCTAGCAGGGAAATCGGAAAGGCAGAAGTCTCGCAATGTTTATAACACTACTCATTTTCAGCTCTGAAGAAACTAAACGAAATCTTTTAGTCTCAACCGAGAACGAATATTTTTTAACCAGTTGTTCCACAAGCCAATAACGACCTTGGAATACAGAACATTTGCGTCAGTGATGTTAGGATGGCATACGTTTTTGCGGCTTTGCGACTTTTACAAGACACTGACGAATCCTTAACTCGTTAAATCCAAAGAGGAATTCTTCGCTCAGTCGATAAGGTAAAGTGCATGTCATATGTTGAATACGAACAGGGGCACGTGACTGCGACCGCTTAAAAATTGAGCAATTGAACCGATGGGCTAATTGCTTGGGTGCCACGGTTTAGATTTGGCTTCCGCCATTTCAGTTGTATTGAAGCAGCATAGAATTCTAACTTTCCCCTGTTGAAAAAAAATCACAGTGGACAAAACGCAGCACTTACAGGTGCACCTCCGTCAAAAAGCCATTCAAAGAAGAGAGCGAGTGGAAAAAAAAACGAGCACAAATTTCTGTGAGAACATTCTCTGTTACATTTCTCTTAAATTATAAATTAAATTACATAAATTATGTTTTTTAAGGTTTGGCCTTTTCATTATCCTTCCCTCATTTGATGTTTTTGATAATATGAAGATTGAATGATAGGTATAACGAGAACCTTTGCACAATTTCATTGAAGGATGCAGAGGATGGTGACATGCAGCGTTCTCGTAGAAATTCGTGATAGATTGTCGGATGAAGACATTAGCACCGAATTTGAACAGTGGCTGTGGAGCTA
Organism: Angiostrongylus vasorum; assembly: GCA_018806985.1. NCBI lineage: Eukaryota > Metazoa > Nematoda > Chromadorea > Rhabditida > Metastrongylidae > Angiostrongylus > Angiostrongylus vasorum. The sequence continues at coordinate 35,624 of JADANN010000371.1, forward strand.
AAGTAGAAAAGATTTTATCTAGTCTTCCGGCAGAAGCACTGGAAATACCTGAACATGCTTAAATCTAAATTAGCGCAGTTCTATCCTTAAAAGCTGTCAACTCGAATAATTTCAGAAAACACTCGAAAACATCGTTTGAAACCTGAAGTTGTATTTCTACAAAAAATAATATAGGAAATTTGTTTACAAAAAGACGAGAACCATCAGCTCACAACGTAATAGCAACGAAGATGCGAGGGAAATCGCTGACATCTCTTTCGAACAGCTTCGAGCTCGGGGTTTGGAATTCCGCCTTCCACACTTACCTAATGAAAGAGTAAACGTTTGTATCGGAATTCACACAGGTTACCAATGCCACCAACACTTTTTTACACGCTTTACAGATTTTCAGATTTGGAGATCTTGTTTTAGCAAGTATATCAGTCATAAAAACTCTAACGTTTAGCTTGACACACTAAGACCTACCTTGAAATTTAGTTAATTCGTTACCCGAACGGTGTGTGCCACGGAAAAATGGGAGAACACTTCGATTGTAAAGGTGCGATCGATGTCGGTGATGGAAGAGTTCTATATTTCCATGTACTCGTTTTTGTACGGGGCAAGGTATTTCTTCTTCAGTAGTAAGTCTTCGTCTCAAATATCGGCGTGCTCTGTAGGAACCCATAAGGACATGGTTTCATCCTATTTCCAATAGCTCCTAACTTTTCTGTTGTATGCGGTCGCTTTGAATGACATTTTTTTCCTGGAATTAACGTCACTATAAGACTTTTGAAAAACATTTTGAGCTAAAATTCAGGGGCAAAAACAGTGGTAAACCGGAGCCGATAATGATCTCCTAGTGACTTCCTGTTTTTGCTAACACCAAAGAAAAAAGTAAAAAACTTGGTACCAAAAAATAGTCGTTTTTTCAGCAGTACGTGCAAGTTGGAAAAAGTTCGGGCTGGATCAAGAGTAATAAAGACTAAAGACAATGTTACAAAACGCCTGATTATGACCAATGTTAAAGAAGGTCACATCAGCGGAACCACGTACGACCAGTACTCAAAAGGAATAAGTTTGCAGATTCCCAAGTTGCAGTAGAATATACCACTGAGCCGGGCCACCTGCGAGTATAACGATTTTAGGGACAACGGAAGAAATAGAAAAAGTATTTGCTTGCATGACATATGACGGCGAATAATGAACACCAGAGCTCACGACAGCCACTTTCGGACATTGAGATGGCAAAGCTACTATATTAAAAAGAAGGACGGAAAAGTTTATACAGGGTATTTGCCTTTGGTGGTTTCCACTACTAGATTCCGATACACTTTTCTGTCCATGTAGAATTGCACAGCAACAGAGTGCAATGAGACTAAACTTTATTACCTACGAAACGTACTATCAATCGCCAACAAACTGTACTGGTCTTCTCAAAAAAGTGATATAGACAGGGGAGTGAAAAAGACGATAGGATTTTATTGTTCTATAACGACAGAAACGCACACAGTGCCGATAACAACGGTTTAATGTATCGACAGCCGTTTCGAAATCTCTAATCGAGAGCATTTATTCAAACTACAGCCTCGGCTTAACAGGGTTCAATGCCGATCTAAGCTCCCAAATCAATGCCGTTGATGGATGATTGCAGATGGCAAGAAGATCGATAGAAACTAGCTGAGAGACAGGCGAAACGAAGGGCCCGCATGGTGTGGTGGTGAACGCGTTACTCCCCGAAACGAACAATAGCGCATTCGTTCCGCACCGGAGACTCCCTACGGTCCGGAGTTTTGCAAATATCTCAGCAGTCATCAGGATTAATAGAACATTTAAGGAAACGCAACAATGACAAACATGTTCGAATTGCGTGGAAGTTCAATGTAAATGGATTATGTCTACATAGCCGAGAAAGTCATTTTGGTGACGGCGATACCACTTTCATCGGCAATCGCTTTGTTATTTGAAAATAGAAATGTTGCAAATACACTAGAAAGTCAAGAGATTCTCAGCCAATACACAAAGATCCTTGATGAAGTGTGTAGCTAGACACAGAGAAACAACTCCTCTTTATAGCCTTTTCATTATTAGTGTGAACAGAAAAGACGCAAAAGCCGGTGAATTGTCCCGATTGTTTTCATTACATGATGATTTAACAAGGCGGAAAAAATACTAAACGACCTCGATATCTTTTGTGTTGAGGAACCAATGTATTGATGAATTCGACGAGAAATACGTCTGTCAAAACTGGATCCGCTTCGACGACCCATCTACGTGCAATGGAACCAGCGTTTCCAAAAGCTTCAGCTGTATACACTTGGTACGTTACTGTGAAAATGGTTATTACAAATAACTTGCTTTGGCGGCCTAACAACAAAGAAGCGATTCCAAAAGCTCATAGAAGCAGCATGAGTGCAAACTTCTTCGACCTTCCATTTTTTACTACCCTGGCATTCCAACTCGGCTCTCTGGATGAAAAAACGGAAGAAAAAAGTGTTGCAGCTAATGAACAACAGAATGAATATTTTGTTGCATATCAGGGTCTGTCTCGGTTAAGCTACACTCATGTAAGATTCTTAATGTTGCGTGGTCAGCTCAATTCAGATAAATCTTGCCGATTTTACTTGAATACTTTCTTGGGAGACTTGGATGGTCTGCGGGCACGAGTTGTGTGGATCCCCAACACATTTGTCATTCATTTCATTTCCTCGCAGTCGGCCTCTATGGAGGTGGTTTTGTTCGTGGTTAACTTTGTTTGCAAACACGTCCGCTCAACACTTAAGTGGTCGTCCTAGAGAACTTTTGCATGCTCGTGAAGTCCATTCTACAGTTCTTTTTCGTCCATCTGTCGCCCCTTCTTCTCGGTATATGACCGAACCATGTATGTTTCGCTATCGATGAACATTCTCCTAGACCTCAAAGATGTCGTGGATTTCGAACATCAGAGCTTCGCGTTCCGGCTTAATAGTGAGAGTGTCGGTTATATTTCAGAGGACATCGCTTTTGCTCAAGCCATTTTAATAAACGTTTTCTTTATGTGCAGATGCATAATTATTCTAGGACTAACAAGATCGACGTTCCATAAACCTCGGCGTAAATGGTTGTTATTTTTTAAATTTATATGATCTTACAAACTGATATTGTTGAGCTGACGCGAGGTTGACACGGGTTTTCGTTGTCGTTGGTGTTGCGGACGTTTCGGCGATTTCGCCTTCCTCAGAGCCGTGCCGTCACGAGTGAGACAACTATACCAACCTCGCATCAGCTCAATAAGATCAGTTTATAAGAACAAATAAACCAATCTTTTAGGAACTGTCGTGACAGCCAAGGTATTGTTGGTGCCTTGATACTGTGATTTTGGCGATACGGTTAACACCGCTAGCGTAATGGAGGAGAATGTAAACGCAATCATCTCTCTGTGCTTTTCTCTCAATTTCCTAGAACTTAGAAAATTTTATTCTTAGTGCAGATTTTTCTAATAAGAGCTTTTTCATTAGGGCGAACACATATTTCCACAGATGAGATGAGATTTTTGACCCGCTATAAGACGGAACCACGAGGGAAAGTAATACATAGAGAAAGTGTTATACGACATAATAACAAAAATCAAAAAGGTTTTCAAACAAACGCTAACTATATAACTTTGATGAAGCTGAGATATTTGCCAAAACTCTGGACCGCAGGTGCTTTATGGTGGGGAACGAACGCGCTATTGTCCTTTCCGGGGAGTAACGCGTTCACCACCACACCATGCGGGTCCTTCGTTTCGCCTGTCTCTCCGCTAGTTCTGGCTAACTGTATATTTTTTTTATATTGATGAGACTACACCAGGTTGACACGAAATGTTTATTTGGCAACTAACTATATAGTACTGCGAGCATGTGTAGCACAGTGGTTTGTGGTGCCCTGCAACACACACGTTATCATTGTTTTGACCAAGAACTACAGACTCATCAAGCTTTCTACCAGTCCGCGCTCTCGTAATTGCTACCAGAATTGTTTGGGATATTAACAACACCGACTTGTAAAATGCGTATGATAGCACAAGTCAGTGGGCAACATTCAGTCATCTCCTAGATGGATGAAAAAATCAAATGCATGGCGGGCTTCTAAGGAATCTCCTAAAGAACAGATAAACCCCCAAGGATTTTTCATTTATATGCCACTTTTCATCTGTTGACGGGTATTGATAGAACCTTCTTGAAGACTGTTGGTTTTATTACTGTAGTGAACGTTGCTATATCAGAAGCTAGTCCTCTTAACTACCGAATTAATGTCTTTCTTATAGTAACGATAAATTGCTCCGTTAAAGGCGCAGAGCTGTGGCGACTCATGGACTGCTGACTTCTGAAACGCAGCACTAATGTAGAAATTGATTTATGGGGCATTTTGTATTTGATACACCAAGTCGTATTTACGTAATCATAGTTTTGATCTTAGTTCACTGTGTGTAGTAATGGAATAACATCACTCACTGGCCGAACGGTCGTTGGTACTTAGCATTTTCCATACATCACTGTTCGAAGACAGCTAGTTATAAAGGTGTAGAAGATTTTTCTCATCATTGTAGAACTGTGGACCAGTTCATTAGCTGTAGACGAACTTTAGACGATGGTTAATTTCTCATTTGTGATTAATTTCTACAACCATCTCATACCTACGGATCTCCCTCATATCAGAGATCCGAGCAGGTTAGACGCAAAGCTGCGTGGCGCGTCCCGTGGTGGAGGATAGGGGATTCATCGAAGGCCAAAAGCGACCGTTGCTTCTCTGAGACGAAGGTGATTAAAGAGATGGGTTCTACGTTTCTGCCGAACCGATTTAGCACTCAAAGAGATGGGTTTTACGTTTCTGCCGAACCGATTTAGCACCTCCTTTCTGTATACACGAGGTGTATTCATGCCCACCTCTGTGGGTACATTCAAGACTACGCGGAGTGGATTTTACGAATAATTTCGGCCAAAAGTCTGCAATCAAGTCAGAGGTAACCCTTAACCCCTAAAGAGCCCCAAATTCGCAGCGTTGGGTAGTAGGAGTACGGAGAGACTGCTAAGATATCAGGGCCAATGAAAGCTGCCTGGTTTACAAAGAACTATGGTAACGATCTCTACCAACGATGCACGCACACTTGCATCCGAGTCCTCGTTAGAAGACTTGCTCATGCAAACGAGAAGGAAAAAGTACGACGTCATCGACTTGGCCGAGACGAGACGACATCACCCATTCAACGCCCTTCTATGACAACGGAGAAGAACTGTTCCTCGGAACATGCGACAGTAGAGGAGTCGGCGGCGTCGGCGTTTTCGTCAACACGAGTTTGTCGCATGAACATCGATTCATTCGAACAACTAACAACCCGAATCGGACGTTTACGATTAAAAAGATGTGGATCAATACCGGCTTTTACAATCTTCGTCGTTTACGCGCCGACATCAAGCTACGACGAAGAAGAAGTCAAAGCATTCTATATGGACTTCGAGAAGTTCTACAGAGAAGACCATACATTCTTCAAGGTCATCATTGGAGATTACAACGGCAAGATTGCAGCAAAAAAAAACCTCTAAAGAACATTACATTGAAACCAACGGATTAGAATGAAACGAAACAGGGTGAGCGACAATCTGAGTTTATCATAGCGACCAAGACCATCCATGCTAACTTGCAATTCCAGAAGCGCTATCTTCAACGCTAGATATGTGAGTGTCTCAATGGAGAGTACCATAACGAAATAGACCACATCATAGCAAATAGAAGGTTTTGATTAACAAATTTCGCCGTTGTTTCAAAACTCTTTCCCGGGATCAGACAATCTCCCTCCTTCGTGCAAGGTTCCATTTCTCCATGAATGTAGAAAAAAGCCTCTAAACTCAAAAAACCGAAATCCAAGAACCACAAGAAACCGGCACTTCTTCAATTCACTAGTCGGCTACTAAAAAGATGTTCTCAACAACATCGACGAAGGGATGCGATCGGCTCACTCAACATCTTCACATTAGCGTTAGGAAAGATGAGAGTGTGAAAGCCAGCAAGAGACGTTTGTCGAAACTCTCGAGATGATACGCTAACGTGGAATCGCATGAGCTGCAGGCAACCGCGAACTATCGCCCGAACTTGCAAATCAATACAGACAGGCAATGAAGATCTTGAAAAGAGAAGAGCAGTAGTAATGGTCGAAAGCTGCAAAGGATGGGAAAAACATTTGTAAAGCCCACCAAAGCAAGACCAAGGTGATTGCACTTCGATGACCAAACGGAACAGTTACAGCGTCCAGAAAGGCAATGCAAAAAATCACTCACGAATATTACTCTGAACTTTTTGATAGCCACGTCCACCTTCTGTCATACGAAATAAAGAAGGATGGAAAAAGTGGTACCACCAATTCTCCCTTCCGAAATCTGACATGCCATTTCATCGGCGAAAAATCGAACAGCGCCAGATCCGATAACATAGATGATAGTTATTGCCATCAACTAGCTCTCTCTCTAACATCGTTTCCACGCGACCTTTACAGCTTCCGCTGGTTGCACCAAGTCTCTTGTGATAGCTCAACAAGAGACGATGATAAGAAAGATGGACATAGGACGTTTAAATGACGGGGACTCTTGTCATTCATAAAGAGAACTTCTCACATGTCCGAGATATCGGCTCTGCCGTACAGTTATGTATTTCTTATCTGGTCAGTTTATGCAAAATTTTATCGTCGCGCTTGATTCTTCTTCATCTCCAACTTTCTCGTCACGAATAAGTCACCGTCACTTGTTGTTACTCGCTAACGTGAGCAACAGTTGAAAGAGAGGTGGACGCCTTCTACAGCTGTTTCGGATAGCTAATCCGCAACGAAAGGTTCTTCGATAAATTACAAAGATTAAATAGGAAGAAAAATAGAAGGATGAGAAAAAACGGAAGGTCCAAAGACGTAGGAAAACGAAACGAAGAGACAACGTCTTTTCTCAACGTTATCGAATGAGTTCTCCACCAACAAATATGACCATTTCTCAAGGAGCGACGATTGCGGTTTTTTAAATTTCTAAAGCATTTCCACAGCGATTGGAACAAAGCGTTCAACAGTGACTCTCATTTACTCACCAACAAATTAAATCATTATTTCTCTCCTCCTACCAAAGGTTAACATTAACTTGCTGAACCGTGAAAGATGAGAGAGACTAGGCTAGCGAGAGGAGCGGTAACAAAGTAGCCGTGTATATGCTGTACGACTTTTAATTTTTGTGTTATAGGAGCTCTGTTTTTAAGGAATAACATAGTAAAACTATTTGTTTCAAATCTTTTAGCGTTTTATAGTGTATTTCATTTTATGCGGGCTTTTTATAGTAACCGTGAGCTGAGGATGAAGCATTTTTTGAAAGAGTGTACTTGGAGATATTTCTCGGCCACTTCTTCTATGCACAAGCCATCAATCCTCCTTCAAGGACAACACAAGAGGATTATCATATTTTAAACCCAACTTTGTATTTAAACACAAGTCTAACCATTGAGCACATTTTTTGTGCTAGAGCTTTGTTATCGCTGTGAACTTAATGGTGAAACAGTTTATTCCGAACGCTTCACAGTTAAGCTCGCGTTTAGTTAACGGTCGCAAATGCCGAGGCGAAGTTCGTACCGAATGGACCCGCTGCCAGCATTCGAACTGCTCTGTTCACCACACCTTGCCACATCTCTCTCGACCAGTTCGCCATGATGAAGTTTGTTGTCGTGAGGCTTCCGGAAATTGATAAGTGCATGGGAGGAATTTGCCCGATCATCATGCCATCTTGTAGCCTACACATCATTTGATTGTTCATTGCATTGCATAAAGCTGTCACCGTGTTTCCGACGATAATGCAGTGTGGCATCATCATGGCATCAACTCCATTAACTGCATGTAAGGTCTTTAATTAAACGTTGGCTGCATTTTGAAAGTCTCACGAGATAATCAGTTTTATCATTAACCTTTTCGCGTCTTTTCCAATTTTTGTGTACCACTTGTATAAATTTATTTTGAACAATGCGAAATTGATCAACTAATTCACCAATGCCCAGGTTGTTAGAAAGTCAGGATTTGGAAGTTTTACTATTTCATTTCATACGAGCTGTCTCTTATTCTTCGTGAGCTGTAAAAAAAATTTCACAACTACGATATCACCATTCTACAACGACTTTTAACATCGAAATGAAAAGTGGAGTTAGGTAAGGCGATACTATTTCGCCAAAATTCTTTACCGACACCCTCCAGAACGTCATGCGAACATTGGAATGAAGCTGAACGAATTCTGGCCGACTTTGGTAAAGCCTGTGGAAAGATTGGTCTTCGACTAAACCTGACATTTACGATTTGCATGAAAAACGGATTGATTACGTATACCTTATTCATGCTCAACGAATCGAGTATCTCTGAATGCTCCAGTTATATCTATCTAGCTAGGGAAATGAATATGATGAACGACCTAGCTCCAGAGCTGAGCAAGAGGAAACGAGTGGCTTGGGGAGCTTTCAAGAGCACCGAGGATGTGGAGAGGAAAACAAAAAGCACCCGGTTCCGCGCCCACCTTTTCGAACCAGCGGTACTTCCTGCTCTAACCTATGCGTCAGAAACCAGGTCGCTGTGTAAACAGGATGAAAGATCGCTCAGTGTTATTGGACGTGCAGTCGAAACAACGACGCTAGGAGTGTTTCCGCGTCATGCAAGTAACGTCAAGTAAAGGGTTCCAATGCTCCGACCTGCGTCAACGATCAAAAAATCAAAGATGCGTTCTGCACGTCAAACAGTCGGAGATAAGGTGTGCTGGACACGTAATGCCCATGAATGACAACGAATGGACAAGAGCCGTTAGTGAATGGATTCCTCAGGATGTCAAACGTATTGCAAGAAGACCGCCGACCCGATGCTCAGAGTTCTTCATGAAGCGCCTAGAAGAAATATGATATATGATGCTCGACGAGTCCCTAGAGCGAGCAGAACCCACTGGGCTAGTCTTGCACGCGACAGGGGAAAAAATGGAACCGTTACTGGCGCTCGAGGTAGTCACTCGACGACCAACGGGACTACAGGTGGTACAGGTGATACGAGCTGTCTTTTGTTCACGTCCACTGCGCAGATCGCAGCACTTCTCATATACGATTCTATTCTTCGCTTTCATCGTCCACTTAGGTTTTCTTCATTTTGCGTGTCATTTCGGCTGCTCCTCGACGATTTCCATTTAACCGCATGTGTCGTAGAATGCTGGTCGAGTCGGCTTTCCCTCGAATCCCGAAATTGCTTGGATGGAGCGCTCTCGTTTAAATTGCAAAGAGTGGTTTCTTTCCGGACAAAGTCTGGTATCAGTTTTTCAACCTGGAAGAGAACAGAGGCCTGGTGGGCCTGGAGTATAATCGAGCAAGCACTATTGTCGCGATGACAGACGTCAATGCCACTGTGCTAGCACCCTCCACTTGAACGTATTAGATGTTAAAACCATTTCAGTGACAATGTTTTAAAGCCCTTAGAACACCATAGCGGGGCAGAATTTTTTTAAAAACTTTGTTTTTGTCCGACCAACGGTTTAATCAAAACTTGGTTAGAACTCTTGGAAATACTTACTGAAAGTGGAAATAATTTGTTTCTTAAAGTAGCCTAGAACAGCGGCAGAGAGTACACTCTAATTATGTGGAGGATAGTTTAGCATGAAGAAATTTGAGCATTTCACCGTTTTAATGATTTCTTCCAAGCCACTCCACCATGCTCATCTATCGTCTTCGTTCCGATAACTTCGGTAAAATTTATTTGGCATAACCGCCTTAAAAAAAAGGGAGACTAGATTTTAAATGGCTCTTTATCCTCAGACCCACTATTTAGGCTCGAATAGGTCTGGACCGTCTTTATGTTTTCCCTACAATTAAATCTTTATCACGATACGACATTATATACTGAGCGGGTTCCAGCGCATCTAGCATTCCTTTCTTCTTTTTGCAGACATTATTTTCGAAGCTTTCCAATTGATATGTCGTTTGGAGTTGCGTTTTAAGACTTTTCTTCTTCTTTTCTTTTATGTTGCACTATATTACCGAAGAAGGTCCTTCCAGAAAACCTGAGATTGTCGTGATAACGCATTTCCACACCTTCACGACAGGTAGTAGTCAACCTTTGTGGGATGTAGTCACCAAGCGCATGCTGAATAATTCATGTGCAAATTCCAAGAGCTCAAATAGGGGGAACCATGGTTGGACTGTGCCGGGTCGAACCGGACCCCTGACGCGAATTGAGCGGTGCACCATCGCAGCGAATAGTGATGCTCTAAATTACTATTCGCACTATTTACTAGCAATACCAACCGTAGTAATAGTTACCAAGATGTTCTAAGTGCGCACTGCCCTGTGAAAGGCTTTGGAAAATACTGCAAAGACAAAGGATTTTGAACCGTCTCCCTCACAGCTAATTCATTTCCACATTTACTTCTAATAACAGATGGTTTCTGCAATGAACGCACTGTAGCTCTCTTTTACAACTTTGTACCTTATCATTGTAACCTTCCCAAAGTTGTTTTTAAAAAGTCAAAAACAGAAACTTACTATTCATATTTGCGGGTTGATTAACAGCTACTGTCGTGCATCGCAGTGGACTATAACTGATTTGAACAGTGAGCTGACCCAAAATGATTGAGATTATTGCATCAGAGAGGCCAGCGTTGCGACCTTGCTGTTCGAGAACATCAATAACCTCAAGAACAAGTGCCGTCATTAGACAGTAAAGTTTATATAGAAGCGTCTTCATTCACATTATATTGAGCTATGATGAGCAAAATGTGTTGAAACTAAAGCGCGAGCAAAGTTTCTAAAAATCTAAACTTGTTTCTACACTCATCCAGAAACCGAGAAAGTGGAAGGAATTCAAATCGAAGAGTTATAATCTCACTGCTTGCATTACAAGACGTGATACAAATGCCTGAGCTCCCCCCCTCGCTGTTTGCAATGCCAGCAACCTGTGCAGGGACATTGGCTGCGGTGGAGTAGACCATGGCCACTGGCAAGGTAAAGCCGGTGATAGTGAAGTTCCTAGTTCTTGCTGCAATATAATTCCGCAGTTTTCTAGTTAAAAGTTGAAAATTACTCCAAATTTTGCCATTTAAGATTAAAAAATCTTTTCATCAAAAAGGCTGGTGTCAAGAGAGTTTCTTAACTGTAATGAAGTATTAGTTACATTCACTCCATTTGCAGTTAAAGAAACTTTATGTCTAAAATTACAAATATATGCACTGCCATGACAAATTTCTATTTCTTACCTTGACCTGGTGGCATCATTCCACACCCCAACACTGTCGCGGCGGTGGCTAGAAGCAGAGTCAAAAGGGGCAGGTTTCTCGTCATATTTGTAAGGCAAATCATTCGCGTTCGCTAAAAAAAATTGTAACAAATACTGTAGACCCAGAGAAAGGAAATAGTTTCTGTTTCCTTGTTAAGAAAACACGAGGTTGTTAATTGGTTCTTTACTTGGAAACAAAGTGATGTTTATCATCAAGCCGATGAAAAGAAATGTCCTCCTTTTTGGATCAGACCATTCACGAAGCAGCAGCTGATGTGGCATTCAGCACATATGCCTCAGTAACTTCAGTGAAGCAGAGTTATTGCACCTCTTTCACTTTTTTAAGAGCATTAGAATTTTTCCAGCTCAATGATTTCAAAACGTATTCCTCAAAGCGACTTTCGCGATGGATTCTGTTGTCGCGAGGACCATGGAAACTGGTTAGTTATAATAACTGAACGTAAAATATTGAATAAGGACGACGTAAGTAAAAGCCGTCAGTTAACAAAAAATTTCAAATAGTGGACAAATTTCCCAGGTGACACAGCTTGATCTGGGTCTCCGCCTTCTCGCTTGTGTTGCGGCGTCATAAAATTCTTGATTTCCCAAAAAATATCGAAATTTACAATCGTCTTCAGAGATCTGCTTTTGAAAAAGAATCTGTGAAAAAAAGTTATTGATTTGCGAGAACGAAGGAAAACTTTTAGTGTGGAACATTCTTGGCAACAATTTTCTAAGAAGCAGAAATGTCATTCGTTAATCCATGGTCTTGCACTTGACCCCTCTCAGATTTCAAAGCAGTGCTACGAAATTTCCTTTCCTGATGGAGAAGCCAGCTGATGGCCAAAACAAAACCTATTTCAAAATTTTAACTGAAGAATTCAGAAACGCGGATAGAATAAGGTGACACCAAAAATTCATAAATATGCGAAAGAAAATAGGAAACCAATTCAGATTTGACCACTGAAAAAACAACCACCCTAATGTATCAAGTTTTGTCCCGAAGCAGAACAATCCTTTATTTCGTTGGAACTTCCAATGCATATAGAAGAGAAAAGAAATTGGGAGTTTTTGAAGGCCGGGGTAGCACTGAGCTGAGATGTCCGTGGTGACCTTTTTAAACGTCCCAAGTTCCTAAGAAATCAGAATGTTTATGAACAGCCGCCAATTTCTCGCAAATTCTCCGTGATGTGCAGACAAAACAAAGTTTGCTATTGTGCTTTTCGTATACTGAAGTCTCCTTACATTCGTGTGACATTTGCAAACTCATCACTGTTTTTCACGCATTTCCGTAGACTTTTCGAATGGGATCACCTGGAAAAGTCGAAATGTTGCCTTCTTGCATTAAGTGGCCAATTTGATCTGTTCAATACCATGTGTTTTTTAAAGTAATTCCGAATTCTTTGCGTAAAACAGTTCTCCGAAACAATAAATGCAGGTCTTACTAGGAAAAGAACTGCTCAGAGCTGCAATGAATAGATTACAGTATTTTGGCTGACCGGTGACAGTAGATCTCGTTCTTCAGCTCACAATATTGCTGTGTAGCATATGAGACCTTTGGGCATCGGATTTTGAAAAGCTGTTTACTAAAGTCTTCGTCTCATGCGAAATGAAAACTCTTCTGGAAAACACTTCTTTCACTCTATGAATCGCACACGTTAGTGATCGAAGTAGTGACGTTAACGAGAATTCTCCGCTTCAGAATGTTACGAATTCCGTTCTGTTTTTTTCCTGGATGACAAATCGGTGGCACCATCAGCGCTGTACGATTAGCGGCACTGTTATGAGTTTTTTATGAATGCTAAATAAAGATGAACGAGCAATTCCGTGCTGCTTTAGCTGATTTCCTGATAAACAAGCCGGTTCACCACAGCATTGCTGTTGCATTTCTAATGCGGTAACGTAGAAATTCAACGAACTTTAGCGATTGCCGAAAAGTGCTGCATTTAGCCTCTTCCAATTAAGCATAAAGAAGCAAGTTATGTCACTTATTCATGCTGGTATAGGCAGTATCCTAGTAGCAGTTCTAACAAATTTCACGTCCATTTGTTTATTTACCTACTTAGTACAAGTTTTTTGAAGTACTGCTGATTCTAAGGCAACTGAAGCAACAGTTCCTAGGACATCTACTGCGGACGCACTAATCATTAAAGTTCAACGAAAAGTGCTATGCACAAAGTGGTAAAAAAAAGAAATCCACATTTTCTCCTACCAGACCTTTGTAGCCCTGTCTAAGGCCAATGAGCTTTGAGAGAGGAACCATAACGTTCACCAAGACTTCGGACATAACAGCACCTGGTACGTGTACCTTCCAACACTCTCGATTCTGAAACCCTTTCGCTCTTTTTTTTGCAACCAATTTTTTTACATATGCACTTAACAGCGCCTTATTGCAGTGTTTCACTGTCAGTTTTAGTGATCAGCAGCAAAAGGGTGCACAAAGAAAAGTAGCAGACTTTCTAGCGGTGCACAAAACTATTTCGCAGAAGATCATTTAGGCGGAGTAGTTTAATAGCGTTACTTAGCTGCACAGAACCACCAAGTTGTTTTTGGAACCACCCTATATCCCTTATAGTTTAATCTCGAAATTTTTTTTCGTATTAGAAATCCTGCTTTTCGCTAGATACAGATATGAGTAACAAATAAGCTTCCAAAAACGGCGAAAATAGCAGCTGCTGGTATACAGCACGCGAGAAGAATGAATGAGTCAAGGAGTGGGCACTCACCGGTTTGCTATTCGGCAGGTAGTGATTCTCCTCCCTTATACAAATGGAGGCAACCGACCAGTATGATACAATTTGAACTAGACTACGTCCCAACAGAAAAAGGCACTGCGTTTGAGAATGTTGCTGATACACCTTGATTTTAGAGGTGTTTAAATAATTTCTATAAAAAGGATACCATAGCGAAAGTGAAGAAAGTGCTGATGCTTGCTATTTTAACAAGAATTATCCAAATCGAAGGGAAAAAATATTGTTTTTGTCCTGCTCATGAGTGATAAATCGAAGGCACCATCAGTAGGGGTTTCATCATCGGCCCTTTTACGAGTTTTTACGAACGTCGAACAAAGCTGCATAGGCAGCTCTGTTTTGAAGTAGTTCCGCGTCGTTTGAATTGAATTCGTGAGCGACGAGTAGTTTCATTACAATATTTTTTCTTCCGCTTTCATTGCGGTACTGCAATTATTCGGCGAATTTCTGCCAAAAAATTAGAAAATATAACAATTTCGAAGTTTTCAGGTGAGCAGTCGTGCTGGGTGTTCCATGTGAATAGAATTCGATATAAGTGCTGTATTTATCGCACTTTCTCCCAACGGTTTACCGCCTCATCGCGACTGGAAGGGGTTCGTGGGTGTCGGACTCTGTGTAGGAAGGATTCATTCCCAGGCCGGGTCTCCCATGCTGAGAAAAAAAGTCCGCCATTTCTGTCAGGGAACCCACCTTGGAGTCAACCATTACCAGGATAGACCACCGTCCTGAGATAAAACTAGTCACATGGGTACAAATTTTCCTCTTATCCACAAGGGCTGCGACTACCTGTCGTGGTGACGACCTAAGCCAGAATTTGGCCAGGCTGTATTCGGGTTTCCAGGAAACCACAATAGGTTAACCAGCAAATCTCCGAAAAATGTTGATTATGCTAGGGCTCGCACAGCTAGCGATGGCGGGCCGTTCAAGTATCAAGCAAGTATTTGTCGGACTTTTTTTTAAAATCTACTATCAGTCGTCCGGTTCATCGTCTACTGCCTTTCACAGCGTGCCTGCAAATGTTCCATTTAAACTCGGCGAATGCAAGAAAAGTAGTGTGGATTTTGCATGCTCCCGAGACTCGTTAGTAACCAAATATTCCTTCAGGCGTTTTCTTGATGAACTCTAACCATTGTTTCGCTTATCTTCCTGCTGTAAGCTGACATTCCCAGGAAAACCGATTATTAATGGAAAGTTGTCCATCGGTGATCTTTCCTACGCACCGCTTGTTTAGACCGTCATATCACTGACGATTTCGCGTATGGATTTCGGAGTTTTGTTTCTCCTCTCTCACTTCCGTGACGAAAGGTGTTCTCTGCATCATCCTTACTGCTTCTTTCGACTTTTTAAAAGACAGAGTGATCTTTCGTCCTGCTTATGTGTTAACCAGGTTTCTGACCTATAGCTTAAAGCAGGAAGGATTATGAAGTTGAAAAGGTAGTCACAGAGTGCAGTGTTCTTTGTTATTTTCACCACGTTGTCGATGCTCTTGAAATCCCCCTGAAGCCGCTCGTTTACAGCTGCTGAGATCTGTAGCTAAGCCCTTTTTCATCTCGATTTTCCAACGTACATAGCTGTAAATGATTGGAGCATCCAAATTACTCCGCACCGATGAGCGTGAATGAGGCGTACGACACCAATCCGTTACGCATAGACATCGTTATTCTGAATTTTAGTAGAAAACGATTCCTTCTACATGCGTTATCAGCATTCGTTGCGCTTAGTGAATGTTTGGTGTTTTAAGAACAACGTTATCAGCAAAGCAAAGACAATGTTTGTTTATGTAGGTGTTTGGCCGAACAGATTGCTGTCAACTTGACCTTTCCAGGCTCTGAGGGAGGCGAAATCTGCCGAAACGTCAGCTTGTTCGTGAATAAAGGAATAAAATAACACCTCGCGTTTGCTGAACAAGAATACGAAGAATTACTTGACCAATGCCGAGGTTAATAAAAAGTCGGTCGTGGGACCTACTGCAAGATGTGCCTGCAAGATACTTTCCGACTTGTAAAAGGAGAGCTGTCACTTAGAGAAAAGATCGTCTTAGCTCGACAGTCAATACACTTTCTCCGCCGGTGTCTAAACCACCGAGTCGTGCCGAACTTCACCAAACGAAGACGACCACACGATGTATGCAGGCTACCAGAGGACAGTCACCGAGTACTAGCATATCGAATTGCGAATACTACGCAGCTGTCTACGAAGCCGACAAAACCAGATGTTCTCCAAGTGGAAGAAGTATGAGACGAAGGAAACTTTTTGTGCTCAGTATTTGGAGGACCGCCTCTGGAGGCGAAGAGAATAGTAGGTAGGTGTGGGTAGATCAGTGTTGATTTGCAACTCTCTTAGGTCTAATGCTAAAGTAACCTTGCGAACAAAATTCGAAGACCTTTTGAATAAGTCGCATAACACGGCTTCAAGAGCGCACAGAAATACCGCGAACGAACCTCAACCAGGTCACAGGAGGAAAAAATAATGTGCAAGAAAAATTTAAGGCTAACCGTATTAGGGGAACATGACTCTCCCTAACGATGCACGCTCGTTATTAGAATTGGGGCCAAGTTTCTCACCATCTGAATCCCATTTCCATGGTAACCTTGCGTAGGATCGCATGTAATTTACATGAACTTCAAGATAGACTCCGCAAAAAAGCTAGAGATAAAGCGCTAAATAGGTGCGAACAAGCAAAAGTAGGGCCAATACCACTGCCACTATTTCCTCAACCGTTCATTAGACAACAAGAGCCCAATAATGCAGTTGACGTTAAACTTTTCGGATGTTTACGAATGAAACTTTCAAAGGTCCTTAATCAATATCGCGTCAAAGAGATACTGCTCGAAACCTCAATGAAATACAAAAACGTGGACTACTGGAGGTACGAAAGCTGATAAGATCGAAAAAACATAAGACTATTAGTTGGTGATAAGGATCGAGAGTTTGTTGTAATTCCCCGTCACTTAGATGTTGAGATAACGGAAAAGCACCTTGAAGATGCTTCTCTTTATCGTCCGTCGTCTGGGAAGGAATTTAATAGTCAGTACCGAAAGTTAAACAACGAATGGGTTAAAATGGCAAAGGCGGCTGGGTTAAAACCATAAGTTATCTCTCGTCTCAAAGTTGACTTACCAACATGTCCCGTTGTGCACTTGCTTATAAAAACTCATAAGTTAGTATCCAGCGATGATCTTGCGTCTACCGATCCATCATTGTTTAAGGTTAGACCTATCATTAGCTGTGTAGACGGGCCAACGGATAGGATAACATGGTTTTTTAACCCTAATATTTAACCAGTTGTTGAAACACATTTCAGCCTCATCTTACGAATACCCAGATGTTTCTGGATCGTCTACGTACTGCGTAGCCCAGCAGCGCGTACATGACGGAGCCCTTCGACTTTACCGACCTTTATACAAACGTGTCGAATGACTCCGCAATGCAAGCCATATTCGAAGTCCTTATAGAACACGATGGAGAAATAAACATGTATGGCTTCAAGATAGAGCAGTTGATGGCACTCTTAAAAGAATGTTTGAGCTGCTCAACCTTTAGATGGTCCGGAAAGTACTACGCTCAAATAAGAGGGTTGGCAATGGGACAACGACTGGCACCATAGCCTGGCCATTGCGTTTATGTCTAAGATGGAAGCACCGGTGATCGATCTCGGGCCGCTACTCTACTGTAGATATATAGATGACTGTTTTGTCCTTTGCTCAACACAAGAGGAAATGGACAAATGTTTCGAGTTGTTGAATGAACAGTCAGAATATATCAAGTTCACCCGAGAAAAACCAAAAAAAACTGGCTTCCATTCCTGAACGTCCAAATTAACCTGTCAGAAAATGGCTACGTTAAGAAGCGGTACCGAGAGCCAAGTAGTAAAAACGTCTTCGTTCATCACCTCTTCTCTCACCCTTCTCACACGAAAAAGAGCGCTTGTAAGAAACATGTTTCGAACAGCAACCAACGTGTGCACGCGAAGAGAGCCGAGAGAGGAGTGCCGGAACTTGGCGCGGCAAATAGCCATTTCTAATGGCTACAGAACTGTAGCTCGGGATAGGTGCAGGAAAAATCCATGGCCTCCAGTCGACAACTCTAGCGATAAAATGGTCCCGTTCATCCTACCCTTCATCTCGAAATGATGTAAGTGCATCTATAAAACGCAGCCTAAGAAAAGCAGGTCTAGAATATTCGGTAAATGTAGTTGAAATCCCACCGAGTAATCTTAGGCGCCAGGTAGTTCCTAACCGCCTATATGACCGTCTATGTGCAACACAAAATTGCATGGTTTGCTCTTAATGGTAGAGACGGTGATTGCGTGAGCTGGGGTATAGTTTATCTGATCTCCTGTGAGGCGTGCGACGAATACATTGGCGAAACGCACAGACCCCTCTGTATCCGTATGGAAAGAACACCTAGTCGGCAAACGTAAACCAAATACCCCAACAAGGGACGCATAGGGACCCAAAGCCATAACGGGAGAATACTTTGAAGTACGTCTTATGATCTTTGCACAGGAGTCGAAAACACAAGCGCGCAAAGCTCTCGAGGCCTTCTGGATTAATTCCAGAAGTCCGAAAATGAACCGCAGGGAGGAATGCCTCATTATCGACGCTTGATTTTGGGCAGTACATATGAGTTCTGTGCGGTTGGTCTCCACGCGACATACTCAGTGGAAGTCGTCATAGAAAGCGGTGAGGGTGCAAAGCTATGTTCAATGTGATTGAAATCTTGGTTTAACGTTTTGTTTGTTTGGTTATGGAGGTGTTTGACTGAATAGATTGCTGTCAACTTGACCTTTCCAGGCTCTGAGAAAGACGAAATCCGCCGGAACGTCAGCTTGTTCGTGAATAAAGAATAAAATAACACCTCGCGTTTGCTCAACAGGAAATAGGAACAAAGACAATGTAATTGTCAACCATCGAGTTTTAAAGCGATACTGTCTCGTTGTTTTGTAGCGTTAGCACGACGTTCGCTTTATATAGCTTACTAACATACTGAGTAAGGATGCCCTGGTTGCCTTCATGGCTTTCACTTTCTTTAAACAAGTGAGATAATGCAGCCTCTTGTACTTTCACGATGCCTCTGAGATTTGTCAGCGCGTGGATGTGATCCATCGCAGTAAATCCTATTCGAAACACATGATCCCATGGCTGTCCGCCATCCAGTGTTCGGTCTTGTTTGAGATAGCCCGAGTGAAGAATTTATGAACGGCAGACAGCACACGTATAGAAGAAAAAGCTGCCGATGTTTTTGAAAGGTACCCATTGTGGAAAATAATACAGTCTTGTTGGTCTTAAACTGAATGCAAACCTGGAATTTCGACAGGTAACGAGTCGAAGAGTCGGTGCGGTGTGTTTATGAGAAAAGGCTTATGGTTTGTTTCATGTTTTCAGTTCTTATCCTGTCCCGTCCTGGTGTACAAATCTCCATCGGCGAAATTGCATCTTGAATTTTGAAAGCATTAAATGGACAATATTTATTCACGATGTTAGTCATTAGATGCTTACTTTTCATCGCATTACTGTGACCCTGCTGGATCGACAGAAAAGAGTACTGCACTCGAATTATTGGACCATTCCCGTTAATTGCTATCCCCCCCCCCACCCCCCATCAAGGATGACTTTAATAAAATGTGGTCCACACAAAATAGAGGATCAATACTAATCATCGGCAGTAGATCAATATCCATCCGGATTGAGATGTTTCATTCCATTGGTGGTCCACTTCACTGTATTAGTCTCGGTGCGACAAAACAACGACATAGCGATGACGACCACTAGTTGACCATCAGCTCGAACCAAATCGACTTCGAAGAAGAAGGAGACGTCGAAACGTTAGCCGAGTAAATTTTTCGTAACCTTGCCTAATAATCAAAGAAGATAGTGAAAACTAATCAAGTTTTTCAAAGACTTTCGAACTTTGGTTTTTTCAATGTCAATAATTAACACCTCAAGCACAACAACGGTAATGTAACACCCTCATGTGAGCTTACCAATAAAGTGAGAAATTGATTATCCATTCAGAGTTTCCAGTGGAATTCTTAACAGTTAAGTGTCACATGTCATCTACCACAGTAGTTAATGCAAGTTTCTTATATACAATTTGGAACATATTTCTATGGAACTGATTTGACCAGAAACTCTTGCAAGTTGGAAGACTTATGCTTTTCGTACTCGCCCTTATTGATCTTACAAAGCCAGAGGTTTACTAGATGGGTTCGTTGCTTAAAAAGAATCCTTTAAGCAAATGACTGACGATAAAGGAAAACAAAAACATTTAGCCGATGAAAATTTGCTACAAACTAGAGCTGCTGAAATAAAGCAACACCCTCGTGTTTACTCATCAAAAATGCAGCGAGTAATGAATATTTCCGAACAGGGAGTCACATTTAAGTCACACTGTAGGTCGATGCAAAGTCCACGTCTATCGTTCAGTATGCCCCAAAACTGTGTTTCGTTTTCAACATCTCCATTCTGTACGTCCATAATGCGGTTGACAGAGCACTGGGCGAGCGGTTGGACGCCTCAGGAGGCGGAATCACTCACCTTGGCAACAGAATATGGTACCATTTCTTGTTTTCATCTTTACAAAAAATTCATGATTTTCTTCAGACTGGACCAATAGATAATAATTTAGCATAAAAAAAAGAGATGGATTTTCTATTCAGCTCTTAAAACTTATTTATGAGTTCTCCAAATTTTCACAAAAGATGTAGTGCAAAATGCGGGTGTTTTGCACTTTTGCATGACTTTCTCCATTGTCCATAGCAAGTGTGGAAAAAACCTTCATGTCAAACAGATTTTTTTCACGCCATTTCATGAGCACTCGAATATCTTCGACAGTTGATTGACGACAAAAATTACGGACGACAAAAAGTCGAAAATTGACGAAGATTGAAAGATTTAATAAATGTGAAACATGGTGCTGATTTGAGCATTCAGCGCACATATGGCTTTATAGTTTATTGCTTTTTTGATGTTAAAGCAGAAGAAAATAGCTGTTTCAAATAATTCACAGTTAAGCTGCTCGCATTTATGCTGATGGTCGTAGATGTACCCTTGAAGTGTGCTGCAAGTGGCGCCGTTGCCAGTGATCGAACTACTTTGTCCACCACATGTTGCCGCATCGCTCTCGACCAATTGGCCACGATGGTGTTTGTGGGCTGCACGTACTTTCCCAATCGAAACTATGTTGAAAGAAGGAAGTTGCTCAGACGGTGTGAGTTCCGTCGATTCTGTAGTGCGTAATGAAAAAAGAGAACGATATTCATTCCGGTGTGGAAATAACACATAACACCAGGATCTACTATACTGCATGCTGCGATTATCGTACTCCCGACCATGATGTTGTGTGGCATCATTGTACCGTGGAGAACTGCAAGTGACTTCTTGATTCAAGCCTTCGTTTTTCATTAAATGGTCAGAAAAACAGCGAGTCCCTAAAACGGTAGAACCAACTGGGGTACTCTTGAAAGCGACAGGGAAAAAATGGAAGACTTTCTGGCGTCCGTTCCGGTCATTCCACGATCAATGGGATACAGATGACACATCTGATACGGTCAGAAAAAATGTGAGAGCACAAGAAAGAATATGAAATCAACCTTTATTGGTGAAACTTTGTGATTCCCTATTTGTACTAGTACAAAATAAAATTGGTTCTTTTGTGAAAGTACTATGTGTTTTCGTTTGAATAACGATATTTTCCAGCAACGATTTTGTCACGGTGATGATGACGGTCACGCATAATGAAAGGACATTCCTCCTTGTGGTTCATTTTTGAATTTTTGGAAATTGATCCAAAACGCTTCAACAGCTTTACACGTTGATGTTTTCGATTCGTGCGTGAGGATAGTGACTCCTACTTCAAATTCTTCTCCGTTGTGTTTCTGCGTCCTATGCGCGCCTAGTGGAGTTTGGTTCTAATTTACATTTACCGACTAGGGTGTTCTTTTATGCGGACGCAAAGCGGTCTACCCGTTTCACCAACTTATTCGTTCCCCGCACGTTTTACAAGAGATCAGAAAGACTGTACCCGAAACTCATGCAATCACCGTCTCTACCGTGAGGGCAAATTATGCAGGTTTTTCGCTGTACATAAACGGTCATATAGGGCGGTTGCGAACTAGCTGGCCTCTTAGAGTATCCGATCCTATTTCTATCACTCTTACGGAATTCTCCACACCGGCTCTTATTAAGCAACGTTTTATAGCCGAGCTTATTCCGTTTGAAATAAAGGGGAAGAGGAAAAGGAGCCTTGTTTTCGCTAGAATTATCCCTCTAGGGCCTGGTTTTTCCTCTATTTTTACAGTTTCGTAACCTTTTGAAATGGTTATTTGGAGCGCCAGTTTCGAGGATTCTTCGCTCTGCTCTTTACCTGTGCATACGCTGGTGGCGGTTCGAAACATATTTCTTATAAGCGACCTTTTAGTGTGTGAGGGATGAGAGGAGAGGTAATCAACCACTATATTCTTACTGCTTGACTTTCGATGCCATTTTGCGATGTAGCCGTTTCCGGATAGGTTGATTTGAACGTTTAGAAATGGAAGCCAGTTTTCTTTCGGTTTTTCACGGGTGAACTTTAGGTGCTGTGACTGTTCAGTCAATAACACAAAGTGTTTGTCCATCTCCTGCTGAATTATCAATTAATGTCGAAGTTAGTAGAAAGTTGGTCGTGGGAATTCCTATGTGAAGTGCCAGCGGAATATTTCCCACTTGTAAAGTCCTGTTACTAAGACAGAAAATTGTTTTAGTTAGACAAACGATAGTATTTCACCGCCGCTGTCTGAAACACCGAGTCGTGCCGAACTTCGTTAAACGAAAGCGACTACAGCATGTATGCGGCCTACCAACGTACAGCCAACAAGTACTGGACACTGAAACGCGACTACTACGCCCTTTCTTTGATGCAAACAGGAAAACATGTACGCGCAATTGAGGAGGTGCAAGTCGAAGGAATCTTACTGTGTTCGGTATTTGGAGGATTCCCTTTGGAGGAGAATAGTGGGTGGGTCAATTTTGATTTGCGTATTAGGTCGAATGCTAAAGCAACCTTAAGCAGAAATTTCAAAAGTTTACTAAGTCGTTTGCAAAAGCTAGGATCAATTAAGGAATTCAAAAAACGTTTATGAGAGTGCTAGCACTAAAAATGTGGGCGATAACGTCCCTGAAAGACAAGGGTCACAGTGTTGGGAGGCATAACTCTTCCCAACAACGTGCACTTGTTATTAGAATTGGGTCCAAGTTTTCTCAGCAGCGTAAGCCCATTTCTGAAGAAACCCTGCGTATGATCGCGTGCAGCCTGCACGACCTCCAAGATCGACTTCTCAGCAACGCAAGAATTGAAATACAAAATAAAAAAGGAACAGTAGAAAGTAGGGGGCACTACCACCACCTCCATTTCCTCGGTTATTCTTTAGACAGCAAGACCCAAACGACGAATTCGATATAAAATTTCGTATATTTTTCGAGCGAAACTCTCAAAGTCCTTAACCATTATCGCGCGAAAAAGTTTGGTTCAAACCTTACGGCCGCGCAAAAAATCTGGTATACGAGAGGTTCGAAAGCTAATAAAATCAAAGATTATTAGACCATCAGTGAGTGACAAAGGGTGGAGAGTTTGCAGTAATTTCCCTGGCCAGTTAGATGTTGACATAACGGGAAAATCATCTTGAAGAGGCATTTCTTTATCGCGCATCTACTGGAAGGGAATTCAGAAGTTAAAATCGAAAACTGAACAACGAATTGGTCAAAATGGCAAGCGCAGTAGGTTTAAAACTAGGACTCATTTCGCATCTTAAGATGCAAGCGCCGACATGTTTCGTCTTACACTTACTTATCAAGACCCATAAGTTAATATCCGCTGATGATTTGGCGTCTACCGACCACTCCACCTTTGAAGTTAAGCTCATCATCAGTTGTGTTAACGAGGCCTACGGATAGAATTGCTTGGTTTATAAATCTAATACTCAATCAGTTTGCTTAAGCACATACCAGCCCATCTCACGAACACCCAAATGTTCCTAGACCGTCTGCGCAACGCACATTCCCAAAAGCGCAGTGCGTTAAAGAGTCGTTCGACGTTGCCGCCCTTTACACTAACGTATCGAACGACTCCACAATGGAATCCATCCGCGAGCTTCTTGAGCAACACGAAGAAGCAACTAACATGTATGGGTTTTCGATTCAGCAGCTTATGGTTCTCTTAAAGGTCTATTTAAACTGCTCGATCTTCAGATGATCCGGGAAGTATTACGCGCAAATTAGAGGGTTGCCAATGGGACAGCGACTGGCACCAACTCTTCCCGTTGCCTTTATATCTAAGATGGAAGCACCAATAACCGATCTCAGGCCATTATTATACTGCAGGTATATAGATGGTTGTTGTCATCTGCTCCACAAAAGAGGAGACGGACAAACACTTTGAGTTTTTAAACGAAAAGTCGGAGGACATAAAGTTTACCCGTGAGAAGCCGTATAGACGCTGGCTTCCATTTCTAAGCGTTCAAATTAACTTATCAGAAAACGGCTACATCACAAAATGGTATCGAAGACCAAGTAGTAAGAATATAGTGGTTTATCACCTCTCTTCTCATCCTCACACCAGCGTGCGCACAGGGCGAGAGCATAAGAAAGAATACTCGAAGCTGGCGCACCAAAGTAGCCGTTTCAAATGGCTACGAAACTGTAGCTTCTCGCCACGAACATAGAGAAAAAACGACGATCCAGAGCGATAATTCTTGCGAAAACAGGCCTTTGTTCTTCTTGCCCTTTATTTCAAACGAAATAAGTGCAGCCGTAAAATGTTGCTTAATAAGGCCTGATCTAGTGAATTCTGTAAGAGTGATAGAAATACAATCAGACACTCTAAGACGCCAGCTAGTTCGCAACCGCCTACATTACCGTATCTGTGCAACGAAAAACTGCATAATTTGCCCTCTCGGTAGAGACGGTGATTGCATTAGTTCGAGCCCGGTGTAGCTAATCTCTTGCAAAGCGCGTGAGGAAAAAATACGTTGGCGAAACGGGTAGACCGCTCTGCGCCCGCATAAAAGGACACCTAGTCGGTAAATGTTAATTAGAACTAAACTCCACTAGGCGCGCATAGGACGCAGAAACACAACGGAAAAGATTTTGAAGTAGGATTCACTATCCTCACGCAGAAATCGAAAACATCAGCCCATAAAACTCTTGAAGAGCTTTGCATTAATTCCAAAAAATTCAAAAGTGAACCGCAAGGAGGAGTGTCCTGTCATCACGCGTAACTTAGCGCCATACCACAGGATGATCCAATGACCTGACACAAGCACAGTCCTCGCCCGCGTATTACTCTATTCGACTGCTATCCATTAACTAACTGCAATACTTACAACAAATAAACAGTAGCTGTTCAAATGAAAGCTGTTTCTTATGCGAATGCAAATTTATTTGTTAAGTTTGATCAGCTAGGGTTATAAAAGTGTTCGGCTGAGTTGATCGCATGTCAATTTGACCTTTCACGGCTCTGAAGAAGGCCAAAACCGCCGAAAACAGCTATTGCATCCTAATAAATTCTATAATGCCAACCTCGTGTCTGCTCATTGAACAAAAACATCGAATTATCAATCAATGCTTAGGTTGATAGAAAGTTGTTCTTGGAAACATCTGCAAATATTTTAGCGAATATAACTTAAAGCCTTATGATTTCGAATGCATCTTCAGCTTAATTGGTTCAATGGCTATTAGTGCTCATCAGATCATTCCGGTTCAGGAATGATTGTCGATAACATCGATAGATCAAAAACAAGGCCGAGTGTAGGGCAGAGAAATTCTATCATTTTGTTCTGTTTATTCCACAGTTGTTCGTTTTTAGCAGCACTCCAAATAACAAAAATCATTGGCGTCCCAAAAAGAATATTGAAGTGTTGTAACGACGATCTTTCCGTATGGACCATTCGATGACTATTTTGGTGAAAGCACTGGATCAATCAAACACTGCTATGGATACCACTTTAGGCTCGCCAAACCATTCATTCCTCCGGGGTCGGCAAATTGGTGCCGGACTTGTAACGGCTCTCTGGATCTACGGTGACGATCATGACCCGTCACATTAACATTAATTCTAAAACCGTCACTCTGATGGCTGGACGTATGATTCTCCCAATGGAGACTACTTTGACGAAATAGACCATACTATAGTGAACTGAAGGTTTTGCCTCCCTCATGTTGCTATTTTTCCGAAACTTTAGAAGGGATCAGACCACTACCTCCTTGGTGCAAGGTTTCATTCCTCGCCGATGAGACAAGAAGCCGTTTAACTCAGAAACGAAGTCCCAAAACCACTATAAACCTCAAATTATTTAGCTAATTAGCCCACTTAGAAAAAGGTGCCATTCTCGATAAAATCGACGATGAGTACGATGGGTTCACTGAACATCTTCGCATTAATGCTGTGAAAGCTTGGAGTTCGAAAGTAACTAAGACACATCTGTAACCAGAAACACCCGAGTTGAAACGAAAGCGTGGAATCGCGCGGCCTACAGGTGACCGCCAACTGACGTCCGAACTTCTAAACGTAAGCAGAAAGGCGGTAAAAGAAGATCTCAAAGGAAGATGAGCAGCACTTATGATCGAAGATGCAGAGGCTAGGAAAAGCATTTGCAAAGCTCACAAAAAACTTTGCCGATTGAGAAACTCAGATGACTGCGTTCTGACGCCCACGTACCCCCAACTGAACTCTTCTCTCCAAAAAATGTCTAAATCCATGGGTGAGTCTAGTGGAGAGAAGAGCGTCTGCTTTCGGCTACTATTTCAAAACAAGAACGCCCATCGGCCACAATGAGACAGGGAGCACTGTGAAACATGAAAAATTGAGTGGACCACAATTAGATTAGTAAGAATTTTTGTCGCTTCGAGAAATTAGCAGTAACTTTTAAGGCATTTTTACAGTGATCATTAGCAGATTCCATATTTCTCCTGGTTGTGTACCAAAGCGTTTTGGGCGGCCTAACTTGTTCGTAGTATACTACGAGCATTGTGCCGGTGCAAGGAGTCTTTCATATTTGTTCTATTCGACGGTAAAACGAATTAACGAAATAGTTTTCTGCTGAATAGTTGAGAACACATGAGATGCTAATTATTCTTTATTGCAGTGAAGTTCGCATTTCGGCAGTGTAGCCTTCTTTAAAAGCCTGGAAAGGTACGTTGATGAGCAATTTACTATGCCAAACGCTTCAACAGTACCAAAAGGAAAAAGAAAATCTTAACGAAAATCACATAATTCAACATCTCGAGAAGCCATTGCTTTCATGTGCCATCTACTGAGGAACAGCTGCTGATTGGAGTCTCATATGGTTGATGAGTCCACCACTCACATCAAAAGTCGGCGCGAAGATTAAGGGCGACATAGCGTATGATTTCTAAATCATACTTCTCTGGTATTCTTTGTAAGATTATTGACTTTTATCCAAAAGACCTAAAAAACTTTGCGGGTGTGTGCTTTAGTCTCCTGTGCGAAGATAGTGAATTTGCATCAAAAATGACTCCGCTGTGCTCTTGTATTCCGTGCGTAGCTAGTGGGGGTGCTTTGTCTTACCTTTCGTGTACTATCTAGGCGTTCTTTTATACGGATACATAAAGGTCCGCCCGTTTCGCCACTATAATCATCTCTACAACTATTAAAGGATATCAGGTATATCGTACCTGAATTCTTGAAATCACCTTCTCTGTCATAGGGACAAATTACGCAAATTTGTGTTTCACATAGTTAGTCATATAGGTGGTTCCGAATTACTGACGAGGAGGAGTATCCGGTGATTCTTTAATTATCGCTACCGATTCATCTAAACCCGACCTTCTCATGTGCATGCTCACAACTAGAATTCAGCCCACGTTTTTCACCATCGCATTTCATTTCTAACGGAAACTTACGCGCTATCGCATGTAACGCCTATGAATTTTATGATTGACTCCGCTATCAAGCGAAACAAGAAACATGGAATAGGAATGAAAATGGAGATGTGCCGACACTGCCACCGTCTCCTTTTTTCTAGAGCTTTCCATAGACTACAAAAGCTTAATCGTAATTGATGTAGAATTCTGAATGTTCTCGGACAATGTTCTCAAAACCTTTAATCGTTATTACGATAGATAGTTTATCTCCAAACTCACAGCCGCACAAAAAATGTGGTGTGCGACAAATTAGGGGACTAATAAAAATCAAGGACCATTAGAGCATCACTTAGCGATAAGTGTGAGAGTTCCCAGTCGATTCCTCGCCATTTAGACTTTAGGATAAAAGAGGAACGCTTAATGACCTTAGTGAGGTTGCCCTTTCATCGCCCATCATTTCAGAAGGAATACAAAATTCAATATCGAAAACCAAGTAAACAATGGGTAAAATGGAAAGGTAGTCAAGCTTAAAATCATCGGTTATTTCAGACCTTAAAACGAATAGACCAACATGTGTCGTCCTATACTTTTTTATTAAAAATACATAACTTAGTATCATCTGAGACACTGCACCAACCAATCCATCTTCGTTCAAGATTAGACGCATTATCAACCTGTGTAGATGGGCCAGCAGTTAGAATAACATGGTTTCTAAGCCTGATGCTTACCCTGTTTTCAATGCTTTCCAGTTCATCTCACGCGCAGCCAAATTTTCTTAGAACATCTACTTAACGCGTCTCCTAACAGCGAATGCGTGAAGAAGTACTTCGACCTTTCCGCGCTTTGTACCAACGTATCGAACAACTCCACAACTGGAGCCATTCTCGAACATCTTGCTGAAGATGAAGAAAGAGTAGGAATATACATGCCTTTTCTATTCACCTGCTTATGGGTTCCTTCAAAGAGCAATTCAAGAAGCAAGAGCCCTAGCAATTTAGACCTTCCATAAAGGGAATTGGAAAGTGGCAGCTGGAATTGGTTTCGAAATTATTCGAAAAGTAGTTTTCATTGCCAAAGACAACTATATTGTGTTTAAAACGCTGTTTGCGAGTTACACCTGCCTTTCTGTAAAGCTGAAAGACGTAGTTAGATGTAGAACTGTTCCTCTGATTCTTTTCTATCCATGCGGGCAAAAAGCATGTAAATCCTTGTAGACCCACTCAGTAACGCCTTGAACATACTGCTGCTGTACTTTGCGATCCATCCACAATTTTTCGAGTTGGATTAATGACCATAAATAAAACCAAGAAAACTCGTTTTCAAAACCTTTCGTGAGTTTCATAGAATGTACAAGTTCTTTTTGTTTTATTTTTTGAGCTCTCACGATTGACAGGAACAACGGACGACATCAAGAAATAAGGAAGATAAAGAAAATCTGGAAGATAAACGACATGTTAACAATTTCTAACAAGTTTTCCGTAACAATTAGATTGTTAGTTTTCATTAAACACCTTCCCAGATACATAGTCAACCATTTGGCCCACTCATCTGTCCAATCAGTTGTGGTACAGTCGCAGATTTCACGCCGGTTCATTCCCAATCACTGACAGACGCATCGGAAAATAATATTGTGTCTGCATCTCATCAAAAAAGCATTGGTGGCCCGTTTGACGAAAAAAGCAAGTTTAAAGTAAACTTATTTAGTAAAATATTTTCTAAAAGATGTGATGAAATATTAACTGATCATGTGAGATCGTGCAATATCGACATTTTATGCTCTAAGGCAAAATTATTTACAACTTCAATTAGACATATTCAAGAAGAACAACTGTGGACCATCAACTTGTATATCGGCTATGACGAAGCCAAAGACGTCGAAACATTAGCCGAATAAAGCTAATTTATCAACCTCGTCTAAGCTCAATGATTAAAACACTTCAATTATAGCCACAGTGATGCGGAGATATTTGCAAAACTACAGACCGAAGGTGTCTGCGGTGAGTAACGAAGGCGCTATTACCCTTTCAGAGAGGTAACGCGTTCACCACCACACCATGCGTGTCCCTCGTTTCGCCTGTCTCTCAGATAGTTCTATCGATTAGTGCCGTCAGAAGTCACCCGACAAAGGGATTGATTTAGGGAGCCTAAATCGGCAGTGAACCCAGTTAACCTGAGGATTGTTCGTTCCGGTCGCAGACAGTTGCGGTCCGGAGTTTTGCAATTATCTCAGCATAATTGTGGTTGTATATCGCATACTATCCTGCCCTAAAAAATTATAGTAGGCAGCAAATAAAAGCTAACATTGTGACTTCAATTATAGTCAAACAAACACTTCCTCAGAAAATCACAACTTAATGACGAACACGTAAACTAGTAAAAGGTGAATAATAAGAATGCTACTGTAATATGTTCCATCTACAAGTGAAATGGTCATCTGAAAGATCATGTTAATCCATAGAATGGCGTGATTCGCCAAAGAGTTGGAGTTGTGTATTGTACTGTACCGCGAAGTTAAACTCCGTTCTCAACCCCCATAGACTGCCACTCTACGAAGACGTGAAAAGAAGGCAGAGACACAACAACTGGACGACGTTGGAGTCGTTTATACGGTGTTTTCTAAGGAGCGAAAGGACGGATACGTTGGCAGAATAGACCACTCTGCATGCAAATAAAACAGCATCAACATGATAATTTAATAGCCAATTATGCAGAATTGGCTTGAATCCACGCTGATCTGAAGAAGACGACAGCGCCGAAGAGTTAGTCGAATTAAAGGTTTTGTAGCACTTTCGCATTAGCTCATTCATGTAGAAGACCGGTCATAGTATCAAAGCCAATTTGTTCCACTGGAAGGACAGAGGACATACTGTTGAATAGAACAGACCACTCACACTATGACTAACCTGTCAGTGGCGTGAAAATCCCACTAAACAGATGCCACTCAGAATGCCATTGTATTGTGCTGGATAACAATAACATTTCACTAAAAGTGGAAAAAGTGTACAAACCCGCTAGATTAACCCACTTGATAAATTATTTCACTTTTCGCATTGCTGACGAGAAATCCTAAGCGTTTCACAGAATGGTTCTTGACCCTTGTCACTAACACATCAGCCTAAGCGGGCATGATTTACAGTGGCGGTGCTGCCTCCGCTATTCAGATCAGCGGTGTTCACCATATGGCAACTATAGATGTTTTTATATTTCTGGTAATACTTTCAATGACTGCATATTTTTGGTGCTCATGTTTCTCCTGGCTGTCAAAAGAAACGTGGAAATGAATTTTATTTTGTAGCGACTCCACAACTGTTTGAGTTTGGGACTGTTCGTATATCTCCTCGTAATTTGGCTAATATCAACAAAAAATAAGATGTTGTGCTTAACTGAGCATATGTTGGGCGACGATCTAGAATGGAAGGTTTACAAAGCACATCTTTGTGATGGGCGCTGTGTTGTTCACTTCTGCTCAATTCAATATTGAAATAAACTACTCACCACCGATGAGCGGTAGTTTCCAAACAGAATGAGATGAACAAAAGCAGATTAGGAGACTCGTTCCTCTCGGGAATGGCCGAAATGATTTCCATCGTTATCACGTCGATACATCCTGGGGAAGGAAAAACTCATTATCGACCAGCCATAAAAACAAAGCTTTTCGATATTCGTTCTCTAAGAAGCACTCTTATTATCAGCTTGCGCTTTTCTCTCCAGCCGTGTCGTTGAAAGCCTACGATTAAAGTGGGTCACATTAAATTCTTCACTCAGCAACCATAATTTTTAGTGAATTCTGTCTTGGAAATGTGCCTTAACTATACCAAAGTCCAACGTTTTGAGAACCTCAGCGTAAGCTGAATCAACAATTAAGCGTCGATATATGCCTTCCAGCAGGATTTTGCTTCCTACTTTCATCAGAGGGCGACTCCTAGAATTATATTCTTAACCATTTCAATATATCTTCCTGATTTCTGATTACATCTAAAACCAAATCTAAAGAAGTGAGCGCGTAAGTGAAGAATTTCTTTCATTTGCCATAGCACTCTTGATATAAGTTTTTTAAATCTACCCACTTCCATTCGCTCAACATGGGTGTTTTTATCTAGATTTGCCATATCAAGTGCATGGCTAAGAAACTATCACATAATTCGAAAAGCCGACTTTTTTATATATTTTTTGCGTCAGTGATCGATATAATTAATCAGGCCAATTAATTAATCAGTTAATCATTGCTTCAATTAATCAGTTAATTGGCCAATTAAATGATGGGACTTTTGTCGTTCCCAGAGAAGAAAAAGCCCTCATTTGGGAGATATCGGCTTTGCCCTACACTTATCTATTTGCTATTTAGTCAGTTCATACATAATCCTATCGTCGCAGTTGGTTTTTCTTCATCTCCAACTTTCCCGTCACGAAAAAAGCCGTTACGACCTGTTGTTGCTCGCCAACGTGAGCAAGCGTTGAGAGAGAAGTGGACGCGATCTGCAGACAATTGGAGGAAGTAACTCGCAACGAAAAGTTTTCTGATAAATGGCAAAGATTAAAAAAAGGAGGGAAATAGAAGGATGGTTGAAAGTGGAAAGACCAAAGATTGAAGAGAAGGGAACGAAGAAACATGGTCTTTTCTCAACGTTGTCCAATCAGCTCTATGCCACCGAAGATGACCATTTCTCATCAATCAACGAGTACGTTTTGTTTAAATTTCTAAAGCATTTCCATAACGATAAAAAAAATAGGGCCTCCTAGGTTGAGCAATGCTTTCGTGCGACACGCATTTGATTGCATCAAACCAAACAGAAGTTGATTCTTGTATATTTAGCTTGTACAGTGATTTTTTTTACTCACCAATAAATCAAATCAGTGGCTCTGTCCTCTTAGCAAAGCTCAGTACAAATCTGCCGAACGGTCAGAGATAAAGGAGACTACGCTAGCGAGAGGAGCGGTAACGAGGTAGCGGTATACGCATCCCATACTTCCTATAATTGTTGCATTACACGAGCTTTTTTTTCATGGAATATCACAGCATAACTATCTATTTTAATAGTTTTTTAATTTTATTTAAATCTCTAACCGTTCTGTAGGGTATTTCGGGGTTCTACGAGTTTCCTATTGACCTAAAGTGAGCGGAGGATGGAGCACTTTTTTAAAGAAAACGAACTTAGGGATTTTTCCCGGCCACTTCTTTTATACAAAAGTGTTCAATCGGCTTATAAGGATAGCACAACTGCTTTGTTATATTTTAAACCCAACTTTGTCCTTTACACAAGTCTAACCATTAACCACATTTTTGTGCTAAAACTTTATTCCTATTACGAACTCAGTGAGAAAATAGTTTGTTCAGAAACGTCCACAGTTAAGCTCACGTTTCAGTTGACGGTTGCAAATGCCGAGTAGAAGTTCGTTCCGAACGGTCCCGATGCCAGAATTCAAACCGGTCTATTCACCACACTCTGCCACATCTCTCTATCAGTCAGGAAAACTGTAACGGTTAGCTTGACTGTGTTCGACGTTAAAATCAACCTTGAAATGCAGTTAATTCGTTACCCGAACGCAGTCCGCCACAGAAAAAGTGGAGAACACTTCGATTGTAAAGGCGCAATCGATGTCGGTGATGGAAGAATCTTGAAGTACCACGTACTCGTTTTTGAACGGGGCAAGGTGTTTCTTCTTAAGTAAGTCTTCGTCTCAAATTTCGACGTGCTCTGAGGAACCGAAAAGGACAGGTTTCATCCTATTTTCAATTGCCTCTTGCAAACTTTTCCCCTACATTCACAAACATTGATATTCTTATGGTCTTTATAGAACTTTTAAAAACATTTCAAGCTGAGTGCAGAGGCAAATAAACAGTCGTAAACCGGAGCCTATGATGACTTTTTTTCTCGCCAAGACCAAAGAAAAAATTAAGAACATGGTAACAAAAATGGTAGTTTTTCCATCAATACGTGTAAGCCGGAACAGCTCCCAGCTGGATCATGGCCAATAAAGATTAGAGACAATGTTGCAAAGCACCAGAAAACGACCAACGTTAAAGAAGGTCACATCGTTCAACCACGTACGGCTAGCACTCAAGAAGGAATAAGTTTGTCGATTCCCAAGTTGCAGTAGAATATATAACTGAACCGGGCCAACTCCGAGTATAGCGACTTTGAAAGAACGGAGCAAATAGAAAAAGTGTTTGTTTTGCAAGACATATTATTGTGTTTGTTGAGCATTTGAGGGCACGATAACCACTTCTAGACATTGAGCTCGAAAAACTGCTTTACCCAGAAGAACAACGAAAAAGTTTATAGAGAGTATTTAGCCTTAATAGCCTCCACTACTGGATTCCGATACACATTTTTGTCCATGTAGAATTTCAGAGCAACTGAGTGCAACAGGATTACACTTTATTACCTACGAAATGTACTATCAATCGCCAACAAACTGTACTCGTCTTACCAGAAAGCAATGTAGACAGTGAAAAAACCGACAGGATTTTACTGTTGTATAGCAATCCAGTTACAAACGGGTCCTACCCATTGTTTGTCGTTCATATGTATTACGTGTCCGGCCCACCTTATCTGCGACTGTTTGGCGGGTAGAACGCCGTCTCTGATTTTTGACCTTTGACGCAGGTCAGAGCTTCGGGTCCCATCCCTTACTTGGGTGAAACGGCGTACTCCTCGCATCGTCCTTTCGACTGCGCGTTCGATAACGCTGAGTGACCTTTCATCCTGCTTACGCAGCTACCAGGTTTCTGACGCATACGTTAGTACAGGAACTACCGAAAGGTGAACATGGAGTCGGGTGTTCTTTGTTTTTCTCACTACATCTTCGATGCTCTTGGAAGTTCCCTCAAGCCGCTCGTTTCCCCCTGCTCAGCCCTGGAGCTAGGTCGTTCACCATATTGATTTTCCGACCTAGATTGACATAACTGGAGCAATCGGAGAAATTCGTTCCGTGGAGCGTTAATGGGGCATGCGAAACCAATCCGTTCTTCATGAACATCGTTTTCGTGAGATTTAGTCGAAAACCAATTTTTCCACAGGCTTTGTCAATGTCGGCAACCATACGTTCCGCTTGGCTAATAGTTGGTCTTACAAGGATGATGACACCAGCACAGCGAAGGTGGTGTGATTGCCAACCATCGATTTTCACATCTATGTTGTCCAATCCCAAATATTCGCATAAGATTCTCATTCGAAATCCGACATGCCATTTCGTCGGTGAAAAATCGAACTGCAACAGGCCCGGACAGTATAAGACCAAAACACGTAAAGAAAGAATAATAAAGAACTTTCGCCAGTTTTCGTAAACACACTGGTCCGGCTTTTCACATCTTGCATCTCTGATTGCAAGGTCCCTACTTAGTGGAAGACCAGCAACACATTGTTCTTGTTCAAGAAGGATGACCTACACGATATCGGCAACTATAGCCCAATTTGTTTGCTTTCTGTCGTCTACAAACTTTTAAATGGAGTTATCCTAAACAGGATTGACAGATCATTAGACGAAGGACAGCCGTGTGAGCAAGGAAGGTTTCGAAAACTACTTAGTATGATGGTCCGCATCCACACGATAACAAGGTTCATTGATGTATCGCGAGAGTTCAAAAGACCGCTCTGTCTGACTTTAATCGATTTACAGAAGGCCTTTGATTAAATTAAGAGAGAAGCATTCATGGAACTCTTTGTTAGTGAGGATTTTACTACTTAGTAAATAAACATTCTTCGTGAGTTGTATAAAACTTTCAGAGCCAGCACATCACTATTCTACTACGATATTAACATTGACGTTAAGAGAGGGGTTAGGCAAGGCGTTACCATCTCGCCAAAATTATTCACTGCCACTATTGAGAATCTTATACGAATATTGGGGTGGGACAACATAGGTGTGAAAATCGATGGTTGGCAATCACACCACCTTCGCTGTGCTGGTGTCATCATCCTTGTAACACCAACTATTGGCCAAGCGGAACGTATGGTTGCCGACATTGACAAAGCCTGTGGAAAAATTGGTTTTCGACTAAATCTCACGAAAACGATGTTCATGAAGAACGGATTGGTTTCGCATGCCCCATTAACGCTCCACGGAACGAATTTCTCCGATTGCTCCAGTTATGTCAATCTAGGTCGGAAAATCAATATGGTGAACGACCTAGCTCCAGGGCTGAGCAGGGAAACGAGCGGCTGAGGAACTTCCAAGAGCATCGAAGATGTAGTGAGAAAAACAAAGAACACCCGACTCCATGTTCACCTTTCGGTAGTTCCTGTACTAACGTATGCGTCAGAAACCTGGTAGCTGCGTAAGCAGGATGAAAGGTCACTCAGCGTTATCGAACGCGCAGTCGAAAGGACGATGCGAGGAGTACGCCGTTTCACCCAAGTAAGGGATGGGACCCGAAGCTCTGACCTGCGTCAAAGGTCAAAAATCAGAGACGGCGTTCTACCCGCCAAACAGTCGCGAGATAAGGTGGGCCGGACACGTAATACATATGAACGACAAACAATGGGTAGGACCCGTTTGTAACTGGATTGCTCGAGATGTCAAATGCACAACGGCAGGAAGACCACCGACGTGATGGTCAGAGTTCTTCACGAGGGAGCCTAGAAGAAAGGTATGATGTTCGACGGGTTCTGGAGCGAGCACAACCCACTGGGCTATTCTTGCACGCGACAGGGAAAAGTGGGACTTTTACTGGCTCCGGCTCGAGCCACTCGACTATCAATGGGATTACAGGTGATTTGCAACATTTGTGCTCTCAAATATCAAAACGATAGCCGGTGAAAGGGAAACCTTCGTTGTCGCAGTGAGTTTTCCGGTAGTCATATTTCATTTATGCTAAACTTTAATACAATTCGAACTTTCTTGTATTTTTATCCTTCTTTCAATATTTCGTCATCCTCGGCAAAAGTGATTCGATCAGTCGTTTCGAACGGCAGTCGATACATTAGACCGTTGTTATCGGCAGTCTGTGTGCGTCTCTGTTGTTATACAACAGTAAAATCCCTGTCGGTTTTTCCACTGTCTACATTGCTTTCTGGTAAGACGAGTACAGTTTGTTGGCGCCTTATAGTAGGTTTCGTAGGTTATAAAGTTTAACACTGTTGCTCTCGGTCGTTTTGCATTTCTGCAAGGACAGAAAAGTGTATCGGAATCCAGTAGTGGAAGCTAATAAGGCCAAATACCCTCTATAAAGTTCTTCATCGCTTTTTTGAATATAGCGATTTTTCCACCTCAATGTTTGAAAGTGGTTATCGTGACCTCAGATGTTCATTACTCGCCATCATATGTCATGCAAAACAAATGCCATTTGTTCCGTTGTCTTAAAATCATTATCCTCGGGTAGCCCGGTTCAGTCGTATATTCTACTGCAACTTGGGAATCCGCAAACTTATTTTGTTGATTGCTGGTCGTACGTGGTTCCACGATGTGACCTTCTTTAACATTTGTCGTAATCTGGCGTTTTGCAACATTGTCTCTAATCCTTATTGGTCTTGGTCCAGCCCGAAGCTGTTCCAACGACATTGTGTGTGCTGCAGGACACCTTTTACCATTGTGCCATAAATGCTCGCAGTACTGTATGGTTAGTAGCCAAATAAACATCTCGTGTTAACCTTATGCAGTCTCAACAATATAAACAAATGTTGATTATTACTGTGCCAAGGTAAGATTGTGGTCAGCTTCAAAATTATTGTTTTGCTACGCACCATGTGCTTGCTAACAAAATACCGACTGCTGCAGAGTGGTTTATCGGTTGCGAAACAAATTATTATCACCTGATATCGTGTTAGCAGCAACCGCCCTGTATAAAAGAGCGTCGCCAGATGTTTTCGGCTCATTCGAGACGCTCATCTGAGGAGAATCCGGTTCGATGCGAAAGGAAGATGCTACATCGAGAAGAAGGAGAGCTGTGGACTATCGACAAGGATCGTTGGCTCTGATGAAGGCGAAGATGTCGAGACCTTAGCCGAATAAACACCTTGTACCAAACTCGTGTAAGCTCAACAATATAGACAAATGTATAGTTAGTGCTTGTTTGGAAGCCCTTTTGATTTTTGTTATTATATAGTACAACACATCCTCTAACTATTACTTCCTGTCGTGGTTCCGTATCATAGCGGGTCCAAAATTTCTTGGTATCTGTGGAAATATGTGTTCGCCCTAATCGAAAGCTTCTGTTACAAAAACTGTGTACTAGGAATAAAAAAATTCTAAATTCTGGGAGTTTGGAAAAGTAGCACAGAGAGATGTGTACGTTTCCCATTGTTCTTCATTATACTAACGATGTTAACCGTTTCACCAAAAAACAGTATCAAAGCATAACAATTCCTACAACACCTGTCACCACAGGTCCCCAAAAAAAATTGTTTATTTGTCCGTATGAAGCTCATCAAGACGGACCGTCCAAGTAACCAAGTAGGTAAGTGTAAAACTTCACTTGCTGCCCATTGTTTTTTTATTTTTCGTGGTGCGGACATGTTTGTAAACACAGTTAATCACGAACGAAACCACCACCATGGACGACGATTACAAGGGAAGGAAACGAATGGCGAATATGTTGGGGTCCGCACAGCTCGTGAGGACGGACCATCCAAGTATCCAAGTAAAATGGCATGATTTATTTGAAATGTGCTGATTACACAACATTAAGAATCTCACATGAGCGTTGCTTGACCGAGTCCGACACTGATATCCAACAAAAATTTTCATTTCGTTGTTCATTAGCGGCACCACTTTTCTTTCCGTTTTTCATAGGGAGAACCGAATTAGAATGCTAGGGTAGTATAATTGAAGGATCGAGGAAGTTCACACTCATGGTGCTCCTATGAGCTTTTTGGAAACAATTCTTTGCTGTTCAGCTGCGGAAGCAAGTTATTTGTAACAACTAATGTTTCACACTGGCACACCAAGTGTATACAACCGAAGGTTTTGCAAACGCTGGTTCTATTGCGTGTGAATGGATCCTCGAAGCGCATCCAGTTTTGATTTTGAAAGGACAATAGCGCATTCGTTCAACACCGCCTACACTTGCGGTCCGGAGTTTTGCAAATATCTCAGCATCATTGAAGTTATGTTTCGCATTATACCATGCCATTAAAAAAAGAGTAGGCAGTAAATAATAAGTTGAAATTACCAAAACGATTGGTAGAGAAACCTTCATCACCGCAGGGAGCTTTCCCTACAATGTAAACATATTTCATTTATACTGGACTTTAATGCAAATCGAACTTTCTTGTATGGTTATCCTTCTTTCAATATTTTGTCGTCCATGGCGAGAGTGATTCGATTAGACGCTTTCGAACGGCAGTCGATACATTGGACCGTTATTGTCAGCTCTCTGTTGTCAAGCAACAGTAGAATCATGTCGGATTTTCACTGCCTGTCTCTATTACCTTCTCGCAAGACGAGTACAGTTTGTTGGCGACTGATAGTACGTTTCGTAGGTTATAAAGTTTAATTTTGTTGCACTCGGTTGCTGTGCAATTCTACATGGACAAAAATGTGTATGGGAATCCAGTAGTGGAAGCTATTAAGGCTAAATACTCTCTATAAACTTTTTTCGTTGTTCTTCTGAGTAAAGCAGTTTTTCGAGCTCAATGTCTAGAAGTGGTTATCGTGCCCTCAAATGTTCAACACACACAATAATATGTCTTGCAAAACAAACACTTTTTCTATTTGCTCCGTTCTTTCAAAGTCGCTTTACTCAGAGTTGGCCCGGTTCAGTTATATATTCTACTGCAACTAGGGAATCGACAAACTTATTCCTTCTTGAGTGCTAGCCGTACGTGGTTGAACGATGTGACCTTCTTTAACGTTGGTCGTTTTCTGGTGCTTTGCAACATTGTCTCTAATCTTTATTGGCCATGATCCACCTGGAAGCTGTTCCGGCTTACACGTATTGATGGAAAAACTATCATTTTTGTTACCATGTTCTTAATTTTTTCTTTGGTCTTGGCGAGAAAAAGTCATCATAGGCTCCGGTTTACGACTGTTATTGCCTCTGCATTTCGGCTTGAAATGTTTTTAAAAGTTCTATAAAGACCATAAGAATATCAATGTTTGTGAATGTAGGGGAAAAGTTTGCAAGAGGCAATTGAAAATAGGATGAAACCTGTCCTTTTCGGTTCCTCAGAGCACGTCGAAATTTGAGACGAAGACTTACTGAAGAAGAAACACCTTGCCCCGTTCAAAAACGAGTACGTGGTACTTCAAGATTCTTCCATCACCGACATCGATTGCGCCTTTACAATCGAAGTGTTCTCCACTTTTCTGTGGCGGACTGCGTTCGGGTAACGAATTAACTGCATTTCAAGGTTGATTTTAACGTCGAACACAGTCAAGCTAACCGTTACAGTTTTCCTGACTGATATACTTGCTAAAAGAAAATCCCTAAAACTGTAAAGCACTGTAAAAAGAAAAAAAATGTTTGTAGCATTTTTAACCTATGTGAGTTCCAACAGGGATGTTTACTCTTTAATTAGGTAGGTGTGAGAGGCGGAATTCCCATCTCCGGTCTCGAAGAAGTTCGAGTCAGATGTCGGCGATTTCCCTCTCATCTTCCTTCCTATTACGCTGTGGCAAACCGCACGCGTACAAACGACCATTGTCGATGGTTTTCGTCTGTAGCAAACAAATTTTCTGCCTTAGTTTTGTGGAAATACAAATTTGATTTTTCAAATAATGTTTTCAAGTGTTCTCTAGAAATTATTTGGATGGACAACTTCTAAGGGAAGATCTGCACTAATTTAGATTTAAGAAGCTGGTTTCTGCTGGATACCAAGTGAACAATAGAAAGACATCCAAACCGATGGTTAGAGTTCGTTAAGAAAACGCGAGAAAGAATATTTGTTTACTAACGAGTCTTTGAAGCGACCAAAATCCACAGGACTTTTCTTGCCCTCGCCAGGGGGAAATGAATGGTTTATGGTGCGCTGTGAAGTCACTCGACGACCAAAGGGACGACTGGAGGTAGATTATAAGAAAAGTTAGATAAAAACCATTTATATCGAATTTGTACTGATATGGAGCACTAGTCGTACAACTGCTGACCTGAACACTTCGAATTCAGGGTATTTTCTCTTTTTGGCAGAAATTCGTTGAATAACTGCGGTACTGTATTAAAAGCGGGAACAGAATGTGGGGCGAAACTGTTCGTCGCTCATCAATTCATCTGAAATGAATGAAGGCATAAATAGGTAGCATAACTTCCACAATTTATCCATCCTTGGCAGAAGATAAATGCGACAAACTTCGGTAATCGTTAAAATTCACTGACTTTCTGCACTATCACATTGGAAGTGTAAAGGGAATTTTGTGGGAAAACGACTTGTTTTTTCATGAAATAAACTAAAGCAACACGAAATTGCTTATTCATCTTTACTTAACATTTGCAAAAATCTCATAACAGTGCCGAGAGTCCCACAGCGGCGACGGTGCATTCGATTTGTCATCCAAGAGAAAAACAGAATAGAATTCATAACATTCTGATTCGGAGAAATCTCGTTAACGTCACTGCTTCAATAACTGCCGTGTGCGATTCAGACAGTGAAAGAAGTGTTTTCCAGAACAATTTTTCAGTTAGCATGAGAAGAAGCCTTTAGTTAGCAGTTTTTCCAAATCCGATGCCTTAAGAATCGCGTGCTATGCAGCAATTTTGTCAACCGAGAAACGAGGTCTACTGTAATCGATCGGCGAAAGTGCTTGAATCGTAATCAGTGCAGCTCTGAGCAGTTATTTTTCAAGTGAAATTGTACAAATATTACTTCGGAGCGCTGTTTTATGTAAAGAATTTTTAATTACTTCAAAAACACATGATATGAACAAATATGTGAGAGAATTGAAAATGTGAAGAATTTGGCACCATCAGTACGGTAATATTTTTTGTATTCTTTCCATTCAAGCCAATCGCTTTACAAATTTAAAAAATAAGTTTAGTTGAGTAGAAAAATTTTAGTTCTTCAGGTCGTTATTCAACCCTATGTGGTAATACGGAAACGGTCTCAAAACTAAACAGCTACGGAGTTATCATAAATTTAACGCTCATTCTCAGGCTTCGTTATATGGCTCGAGGGAACTCGGATGGAGGAAAAAACAGGCTTGTTTACAAGATTTTAAGACATCTAGAAAAAATTTGTAGTTGCCTGCTCCTTTGGAGAGTGAGTGGCGCTGACATGAGTAGGAAGCACGGCGTCGCCAGTGTAAACCAAGTCCTTTATGGTTACCCCATAAATGGTGAAGTTGATATTACTTTCAGTGAAGGTCTTCAGAAGTATGTGATTCCTACAGAAACTGAATGTCCATTTAATCCAGTAAAAATTTTTTACTGTATCGAAATGAAAAGGTTTGATTTGTCCAGAATGGTTTTTGTCTCTGCTTGTCTTCTACTCGAATTTTCGTTTTGAGAGCCACGATTTTACATTCAAAGGCAAAGAACTCTAGAAACAAGGTATTTGGCAAAACTGTAGCGTTTCATAGAAGTAAAAAGATAAAACCTGATTCAAAAATTTGGTGCCAATTGCTCTTAAGAGAATGCCGCATAACTCAACGACCACCTTTCACAAGACTCTACAGTCACACGCATGGGCTAGGAAAACCCTTCACACAGCGATTTGAATTACTCTTCTTTTTCTCTCATCAATCGCGAGGTTGTTAAACAGCATGCGCTTATCTCCATAAAACAGCACACATACAACACAATCGTAGCTGACGTTTCGCCAGAATCGCCTTCTTCAGAGCCTTGAAGGGTGCGCTAATACGCCGAAAGGACAGCTGCGATTGAGTTGTAGGTGTGCTATTGTATGGAAATAAAAGTATGTTGTTTAACAACCTTGCGATTGTTGAGAGAAAAAATGACGATTTCATAATTCAATGCCGGGGTTAATAGAAAGTCGACCCTGGGTGCTATTACAGCGATTTGAATTCCCTTGTCGCCAGTCATGAAAAAAAATGGAACCGCGCTACATGAAAAAGAAAGATTGTTTGCCCCAAATCTAGTGCTTTGGCGCGCTGGTAAAGTCTGGGAAAATACTGTAGATGTTGGGTTTTCGAAGCGATATGAAGTACCGGCATGAATCTCAAGTGGAAACTTGGTAGCTCAGTGGTTTTTCTCTAATCTCTGAGATTCATTGAGAAAAGGAATTATGGTATTAAAACCATAACAGCAGTCTGCCGCAAAACTGCTTGTCGATCAGCAATTCAACTGAAACGATTAGAAATGGCTTACACAGCTTTATTCATCGTTCATGAAAATCTCATGAACAGAATGACTATGGTACACCGCAGGTGGCGCTTCCGATTCGTCACCCGTGCTCGAGAAACACGAC
The DNA here is from genome assembly GCA_018806985.1 of Angiostrongylus vasorum. Classification (NCBI taxonomy): domain Eukaryota; kingdom Metazoa; phylum Nematoda; class Chromadorea; order Rhabditida; family Metastrongylidae; genus Angiostrongylus; species Angiostrongylus vasorum. The sequence continues at coordinate 78,780 of JADANN010000371.1, forward strand.
GTATTACATTTAGAATCGGAGAACTAACAATAAAATATTGACGTTGAGACAGAGCTCCACATTATTCGACAATCATTGGAAAGCGATTTGCAGAAGACCTAGATGCTTTCCAGAATAGTCCTTATTTTTTCAAGGTAGATCCGCTACCAGAATGCCTTCCAGAGCGAGGACGAGCAAAATGTCGTTTTCGGAACAGCAATTCCGTGACCTGATGAAATGTTTCAATCTCCTGGTGAAAATTCTGCGCGTTAACAGAATTTAAACGGCGTAGGCGAAATAGTAATCACAGTAACGACGCGAACACTAAGCCAGAAGAGCTAACAAAGTGCGCACAGCCGGTGTTCTCCGTAGAACTTTCTATATATAATGCACCTTGGATTTTTCCTAGAATATTAATCAAGAAAGGAAAACTTTAAATACTTCAACAGCTAGTTTGTGTAACGGCTCACAGCACAAGAGTATGAAGAGCGTTCAAGAAAGCGAATAATAGTGGAGAGCCGTTTGTGGAGTATCTGTGAACGATGAGAGCATCGAAATCATGTCAACACGTATGCGAAAGTCAACGATAACATTAACGTAATAACAATGCAAGAGCTAACGGAGAAATAAGAGCAAGAGTGAGAGTGATTACAGTTCCTATCACTACGACCTAAGCAAATGAATCTGTAAGGAAAGATCAATCGGTAGAGGGGCAAAAGTACCTGTGAACGATGAGAGCATCGACTCATGTCAACACATATGCGAAAATCAACGATAACATTAACGTAATAACAATGCAAGAGCTAACGTAGAAATAAGAGCAAGAGCGAGTGTGCTGTAACTCTTTTAGCCCAGCAGAAGGAGAGTAGTAACAAGCCCTGTTTATCCTTCACTTCAGCGACTATTTAAGCGCCAAGGACTTTCTGATGTAATTTCATGGATGTGCAAAGCTTCGTAGGCTTGATACAAAATTGCATTTAAAAAAAACAAGACGAATACTGTGGTGAAACGGCTGGTCGCTCATCAGTTGAACTAACAGAAACATGGAACTGCTCATTCAGCATTAATCAGAGTACATAAAAAACCAGTAACACGGATTAAAATTCTACAAGGTTGACGCTGTTTCCGATATGCCATCTACGAAACAGACGAATTTGATTTTTATTACGTTTCGAATTGGAGAATTCTCGCCGAACTATTGGAAATGAGCGGTCCCTTCACCTTCATCCACTACTTTGATTACTACCGTAATCTGCACACAAAGTGAATGAAATGTTTTCCGCAACAACATCGAATTCTCGTGATGTGCAGCTGTCATTGAACTGCTTTTCAAAAATCGATATCTAAGCCATCTGTGCCACACAGCAGTTTTCTGAAGTGATATAAACTTTCTACCGACATCCGAGAACGAAAATGCGGAAGTCGCATTTAATGCGGTTTTGTGGAATTCTTATTTCTAGCAGGAATCAGTAATGTCTTCACAAAGCTGTTTATGGCAGAAAAAAAATTCGGACTGCTTCGAAAACTTAAGATACTGAATAAATTCAATTATCCACCTACTATGAGAAAGCAACACTTCAATCTTTCCATCCTTTTTCCGAACACTTGCAGAAATGAGTTAAACCAGGCATTAGTTTGCAAACTTTCCATAAATGAAAAGAGACTCCGTTACACGCAGTGAACAGCAGCAAATTTTGTTTTGTGGAGGAATTCCGAGATGTTGGTGGCGGCACCGCATAAACACCCACCTTTACTAAAATGCTGAAATGTTTAAGAACGCTACCACGGGGAAGCATCAGCTCAGTGTTATGTCAATCATTTTTTTCGAGAACGACTACATTCTTTTCTTATTTCTATACAATGACTGATCCACAAAATGCAGGACACTTGTGCCTCATTCCCCCATGCATTCATAAGGTGGATAGCCATTTGGTGCATTCCTTCTTCAGCATCCAACCGCTCGCAGTGTGAATTGGTGATGATTCATGTAATTTTTACACTGTGACTGATCGTCGAGGCATTGTATTGTTGGTTATTTGATATCATGAAAGCTTTAACCGGGAGTTAAAAAATTAGAAAGCATACACGATGAGCGGGAAATTCTCAGCCAGGTTTCAAAATCATCCTGTAAATCATTTCCTCAATGTGAAGACAAGTGCCGTCATTCGCAATGGGAGCTCGGGAATTTCCTAATCCCAAAACAGTTCAAAACGTTTGTACAAGCTAGAAAAAACCACGACTGGACAAAATTTTTAAATGGAATACTTAATAAAGAGCAACCTTACACTTCGGAGATCTGCTTTACATTTTTGATTTGATGGCGATTTGCTGAAAATATTTCTAGTTGAAATAACGGATCCAACCGTCATTTACAGTAACGAAACTTCTCTGAACGTTCTTTTCCATTCATGTAACGAGACAGGGATCCCAGATCCCTTTACAAGCTGCTCCGTCAAAAATGATTAGGTGAAATCCATATCTAAGTATATATTGTCACTCGAAGTCCAAGATTGTTAACTTAATTTTGACTTATTATTTACTGCCTACTCTTTTTAGCGGCAGGCTATGCGTTGCGAAATATAACTTTTTAATGATGCTGAGATATTTGCAAAACTCTGGACCGCAGGTGCATATGGTGGGGAACGAACACGCTATTGTCCTTTCCGGGGAGTAGCGCGCTCACCACCACACCATGCGGGTCCTTCGTTTCGCCTGTCTCTCAGCTAGTTCTATTGATCTTTTGCCATCAGCAATCACCCGTCAGCGGGATTGATCTGGTGGGCCCAAATCGGCAACGAACCCAGTTAAGCTGAGGCTTAACCTCAGGCGAAACGAAGGACCCGCATGGTGTGGTGGTGAGCGCGCTACTCCCCGGAAAGGACAAATAGTGTGTTCGTTCCCCACCATAGGCACCTGCGGTCCAGAGTTTTGCAAATATCTCAGCATCATTAAAAAAAATTGTTGACTTAAATTCAAAAGACCAAATGTGTGGAGGCAAGCGTTGATCTTCACAGGAGGCATTTAGTGGGGCACACTGTGAATGAAGGTATGGAAGCACTGAGTGTTATCGCTCTTTGAAGGGCTACTGGCTGATTCGTTGCTTTGCACAATTTTAACGTTGCCAGTAATTCTTATAGGCAGTCGTAAGACACAATGGAGTGACAAGATAGCTACCCAATTGAAGCGGTGATTGTGGAACTAATGTTGGAAGTTGCTTCATTCACTCGTTATGAAAAAAGCCTCGAAAAAAAATTAGACATATTTTTTGCTAATGTTTGCACAAAATTTCACAGTAGGCTTCCATTCATTTATGCGTGTCTGTTTTACTACAGCCTAATGCTAAGTAATCGCCGCTGTCGTTTAAACTCCTTCGATCCACAAAGGAGTTCCTCATCCCATCTACTTAATGAAAGCGCTGCCATTCCCATTGCAGTTTATGTAAGTAACCAGTTTCGTCACTATTTTCCTCCCGTAATAGATTTCCATTCAGTAACCACATCAGCGAAGTCTGATCCGACTTTGCATAGATCGAAAGAAGACCCAGTTCATGAAACAAACCCATGGTGCGAAGGCGAAAAAAATTGAAATGGATGGCTCTCTGATTGCTGAGACCACCTCGTACGTATACCTTGGGCGATCAATGAACATGTGAAAAAAAACATGAAGGAGGAACTAGATAGAAGAGGAGAGCAGCTTGAGCCGCATCGGGTCCTCTCAAAGATGCCATCGACCAACTGAAGGACTCGGAAAATCCGCGCGCATCTCTTTCGATTCTACGGTCCTCCCAGCGCTCTGTTATGCTGCGGAGACGTGGATTGATACTTCAACTATGTCAAAAATGGTTCGCACTACTCACAAAGCGTTTGAGCGATTTCTCCCGAAATATAACTGGCACTCTCAATATTCCGCCGGAATGCCAAGCTTTGATCTTTAAAATCTATCACATCTACGAGATCCAGGAGAATATAAATTAATAGCAAGGCATAGACTGGCTAGTCACTTAATGAGAGGAAAGACGACAGATAGGCGAAGAGAACTGCAGAGAGGGCTCCACGACAATGGCATCGTCCTCTAGGACGGTCACCTACACGTTGGGCGGAAGTGTTCGTAAACAAAGTTAATCAGCTCTACTCGCAGCTGCAGTTTGTTTTACAGATCATGGTATGGAAACTCGCAAGCGCTAGCATGCTCGAACAAGACCACCACCGTGGACTACGACTGCGGGAGAAAGGAACGAATGGCATATGTGTTGCCGTCCGCACAGCTCGTGAAGACGGACTGTCCAAGTATCCAAGTAAGTAAGCAACTAGATCAGCTTCGAAAACCAGTGTTTGATCATGCGTTAGCTTTTTTCATTATTAGTTACGATGAACTTGATTTCTCGTGACGTCAAATCCCAATTTAAAGCGTAGCCAAGCAATTACATGAGGATGTGATTATTGAAATTATCACGGAACAATGGTACCATTGATAGACTACACCGAGGGCAATTTCCTGTAAAAATAATGCACAATCCCGTAATACCAGAGTCATTGGGGGTATTATGAATTTTCATACAACAGTTGTTGAACTATCCAAGTTACCCTTCCATAGCAGTGAATTTTCACGGAAAGTTTTGCTTTTATGCAACAAACACAATTCCATCCCTAGTTTTGATCTGATGTTGGCAGCTTTTCAACGATTTTTTCGCAATGAGAGGCCTTTCTGTTACAGAGACGATATGAATGAGTTTTCAGAACTGATTTCTTTTGCAGAGAATCGTAACCACCATAGTCTTCGATCAGCGCCTGACTGCAATATAGTAAAACAGATCGGTATACCCAGAAAGAGCAAAAACCAAGAGCCTGTTGTGAGGTCGTGAAGTTGGTCTGTATTTTCGAGAACAATTATTAGCCTAAGAAATAGAACCGCAGAATGTTACAGCACTAAGGGTAAGAGTCAGCACCAGATGGAGCAGTTTTTTACCCACTTCTCCTATCGTACTAATACATAAGAAAAGATTTTTAAAATATATTAAGAGTATAGAAGAATTTTTGTAGTCAACCCATTTCTGCCATAAGCGATTCCTATTCCATTATTACAAAATGTGTGGCTGGAATGTAAGCCCCGGCCAATTTTTACCACATCTTCATTGACGTTGTTTATTAAATACACAATTTTAGTCCTTGATAATCCTGTTAAGCAGACACGGAGTGCTATTCTACTATTTATTCCGTTGAAGCAGACGTATCGGTAGTATCGCCTTCTTCAGAGCCTTGAATAGTGTATTGATAAGCATTTTACTAGGCGAAACGCTTCCATAACATAGCCAGAAAGATGGAAATCTGTACGGCAATGACATGGTCAACATAAGCTGTTCTTGGAAAAATCCACTCTAATCAGCGGTTTTTCAGTGGAACGCGCATAAAAAAACGGTGGGTTTATCGAGAAGCTGTTGATAACGTGATTGCCATACAGATTTCCATCTCTCTGTCAGCGTTATGGAAGCGTTTCGCTTAGGGAAATTGCTTACCAATACATCTTTTCAGGCTCCCAAAAAAGGTGACGCTGCCGATACGTCTATTGTATTGTTTGTGTTCTTGTGTGGAAGTAAATGATTGCTGTATAACAACCTCGCGATATGCTGAGCTTAATAAAAAGTCGATCCTGGAAACTGTTTCAAAGAAAACACTCCATTGATCACACACAGGACACAAAGACATAACTGGAAAGATTTGATAGCGGGATTTCGCTCTACCATCATTGAGAAAACCTCGAGGCCTGCGACCCGCCCCTCAAGCCGCGCGCCCTCTAACCCTCGATCGCCACTCCGGTCTGAAAGGATTTTGAAAAACGGGAATTGAGTGACGTTTTCAGGCGATTTCCTCTTAGATTTCCTCTCCCAACCCTCCACCGCTGAAGTATAGTGACAATTTCTTTCATTTTTCTTTAGGTAACAAAAAATTCTAATCTTTTCGTAGAACGGTTCTTGAATTTTGTCACTAGTAGATCAACCCAACTGGACGTGATTTACATCGTTGATGATTCCCTCTGCTGTTCAGGTTCGCGGTGCTTCACTGAAGGCGGAAACAACTGTGGACGTTCCTTGTATGGAAAGATTACAAAGCACATCATCAGAGTGGCGCTGTGGTGTTCACCTTAACTCAATACGATATTCAAATAGCCCATGTACCACCGATGACCGTTGGTTTGCAATTAGAATAAAATGAACAAAAGTTAACTGAAAGACTTGTTCTTTTTCTCCAGTATCCAGTGAATTCTATTTTGTAAATGTTCATGAACAATACCAAAGCTCGAGTTTTTGAGTGTCTTTGCGTAATCTGATTGAATATTTAGCAGTCGAAATAAGGCTTCCAGCAAACTCTTAGTTCTTACTTTCTTCGGGGGACACCTTCTGAAACTATATTCGTAACCACTTCAATAAATTCAACTGATTTCTGGTTTTATCTGAAAGCAAATTTGATAAAGTGAGCGTGTAAGCGAGGAGTTCCTTTTAGCAGTCTTCATATAAGTTTATGAATCCACCAACTTCTTCTTGCTCAGCACAGGTGGTTTTTTACGCAGGCCTGCCATCCCAGTGGCATGGCTAAGGAACCATCGCATAATTCGTAAGACCGGCATGTATATACTTTGGCGTTAATAATTAACTTGCTGGAAACTTCACGAACTGCCATTTCTGAGTGACGTGAGGTTGGTACCAGTTGTTGTTGTTGTAGTGATTTTGTGTTCGGCAAGTTTCTTACTCGGAGTTTCAACCCGCCTCAACTCAACAACGGGCGTCCGTAAGGGCTCTAAGGCATCAGCAAAACTCGGAACTCTAGATGAGTTTCGAAGCCGCGGTTATCCTTTTCCAAAGACTGATGTGCCATCCTCACACCAACCGAGGCTCTTTCTCTTCCCTTCCCTTGAAAGGTAAACCCGAATTTAAAACCGTCCTGAGGTTCCAAGTTTCGCTCATGTCTCAGCACACTCTATCTCATACACCACACTGCCACGAAAAAAGATAGGCAGTAAATAAAAAAGTTAAGCAAATGTGATTTCGAAAAGGGCACTTCGTAAGATTTACACGAGCCAGTAAATATTCCGCTGAACGAAAACAAGTTGTTATGCAAGCAAGAATTCTCTGTGGCAAAATAGTGTTTTACTTCTTATGGGCGTATGCCAGAGCTTTCCACTTAGGCTACGAAATTGAATGGCATTGTTTGTGCCTGGTTATTTACTGATTCTCTAAGAAATATGTTAGCAAAGCCATGACAATAGAGGTGACGGTCACTGCCATCTACTAACTGTTTCTCAATCACAGTTTCCACGCCACTTTCCAATTTTCGCAGGTTGCACCAACTTTCTTATTGTCACTCAACAAGATACGAGAATCATGAATATGGAGAAAACCGAAATGATGCGCTTCCTATCATTTCTGAAGAGAAACCTTTGCATGTAGGACACATCGACTTTGTCCTACACTCATCTATTTCCTACTTAATCAGATCATACGAAATTCTATCGTCGCGCTTGGTTTCTCTTCACCTCCAACTTTCCCGTCACGATAAAGCCGTCATCACCTATGTTACTCGCCAACCCGTGTAACCAGTGAGAGAAGAAGAGGGGCGTGATCTACACCCATTTGGAAAAAGTAATCAGCAGCTAAAGGTTTTCTGACGAATAAAAAAGATTAACAAGGAGGAAAATCGAAGGGCGATGAAGAATGGGCAGTGTAACGATGGAAGAAAAGGAAACGACGAAAAGAGGTTTTTTCTCAACGTTATCCAATCAGCTTCCTTGAAAGACATATGATTTATATATTATTTGTATATTATTTCTCAGTTATCACTTCAAAAAAAATTTACGAAGCTAGAAACTTTTTGCACAGCCAAATCCGACAATGTCAACGTGTACGCTTCCATTGATAAACTAGGACGATGTTGATGAACAACTTTACTCCGCTAACATATGGACGGCGCTCAGGAGTCGCCTCAAACAAGTAAGCTCTATGTCCACTCTGGGAGAGCCTGGCAAGCTACCCGTAAGTATACCAAGTCCCCAAGTTCAGAGCGCAGCAAACTATAGGTGGGTGTTAAAATGCTAAACACAGTAAAAAAAAACGGGCCTCACTCCTCTGATGTCGAAAGAGCCCCCCAATTTCGCAGCGTTGGGTAGGACGAGTACGGAGAGCCTGCTAAAACCTCATGGCCAATGGGATTTGCCTGGATCACAAAGAACTATGGTGACGATTTGTTCTTACAATGCACTTACTCTTGTATCCGAGTCCTCGATAGAAGCCTTGCTCAGGCAAGCACGAAGGATAAAGTACGACGTCGTCGGCTTGGCCGAGACGAAAAGGCGCCATCTTTTCAACGCCGTCTGTGACACCGGAGAAGAACTGTTTCTCGGAACATGCGACAATAGAGGAGTCGGCGGCGTCGGCGTTCTCGTTAACACGAGTTTGTTCATGAACGTCGATTCATTCGAACAAGTTATAACGCTAATTGGACGTTTACGATTAAAAAGATGTGGATCAATGCGGGCTTTGACAATTTTCGTTGTTTAAGCGCCAACATCAAACTATGACGAAGAAGAAATCAAAGCGTACTATATGGACTTGGGGAAGTTCTACAGAGAAAACTATACATTTTTCAAAGCCATCATTGGAGATTTCAATGCAAAGGTTGGACCAAGGAGAGCGTCTGAAGAATGTCACATTGTGACCCACGGATTAGAATGGAACGAACAGGGATGAGCGCCTGTCTGAGTTTATCACAGCGACCAAGACAATCCATGGTAACTCACAATTCCAGAAGCCCCACCCTCAGCACTGGACGTGGGAGTCTCCCATTTGAGAGCACCATAACGAAATAGACCACATCATGATAAACAGAAGGTTTTGCCTAACCGATGTCGCTGTTGTCCCAAAATTCTACAGGAGATCAGACCACCGCCTTCTTCGTGCAAAACTCTATTTCTCACGCAAGGGGGAAAAAGCCACTAAATTCAAAAACCGAAGTCCCAGAACTACCTTAAACTGGGACTTATTCAATTCATTAGTCGGCTGTTGAGAATATGCCTTTGTCGATGACATCGACGAAGAATACGATCGTCTCTTTCAAGATATTCACGTTAGCGCTATGAATGCGGAGAGTTCGAAACTCACCAAGAGACCCCCGAGTATGTCTCCAGAAACACTCGAGCTCATAGGATAGCGTGGAATCGCACAAGCTGTAGGCATTCGCGAACTAACGTCCGAACTTGCAAAACAGTGCGTACAATTGATAAAAGAAACTCTGAAAGAGAAAAGAGCGGCAGTAATAGTCGAAGCTGCAGAGGTTGGGAAACGCATTTGCAAAGCCCAACGAAGCTTCGCCAATTATAAGACCAAGATGGTTCTACTCCCGACGCCCGGCCGGAACAGTTGCAGCGTCCAGAAAGGCAATGGAAAAAATCACTGACGAATGCTACTTAGATCCCTTCGATAGCCACGTCCACCTTTCGTCATGTGAAATAAAGGAGGGATGGATATATTGTACCACCAGTTCTCCCTTCTGAAATCCGACATGCCATTTCGTCGGTGAAAAATCGAACATCGAAGAGCACCAGGTGCAGACAGGATAAGACCAGAACACCTGAAGAACCTTCCGTCAATCCCTCGTAAAATACACTGGCTTGGCTCTTCACACGTTACCTGTCTCGAATGCAAGGTCCCTACCCAGTGGAAGACCAGCAAGACCGTGTTATTGTTCAAGAAAGGGTGACCTACAGGATATCGGCAGCTATCGTCCCAATCTGCTTATTGTCTGTCGTCTACAAACCTTTTCCACTCAGAGTCGTCCCTATACAGGATTGACAGAACACTGGACGAAGGACAGCCATGTGAGCAAGCGGCGTTTCGAAAAGGATTTAGTACGATGGACGACATCCACACGATAACAAGGTTCATTGATGTATCGCGAGAGTACAAAAAGACCGCTCTGTCTCACTTTCATCGATTTACAGAAGGCCTTTGATTAATTTGAGATGGAAGCAGTCTTGGAAGCCCTTGATATTTAAGATCCTACTCAGTACATAAAGATTCTTCGTGAGCTGTGCAAAAATTTTTCACAACCAAGATTTCACCATTCTGCAACGATATTAACGTCTACTTAAAAGAGAGGTTAGGCAAGGCGATACTGTCTTGCCAAGACTATTTGCCGCCACTCTCCGAAACGTCATGGTAACACTGGAAGGGATAATATGGGAGTGAAAATCGATGTTTGGCAGTCACATCTTCTTCGCTTGCTGGTCTTCGGCTAACCCTCACAAAAACGAAGTTCATGAAGAACGAAGTGGTTTCATATGCCCCATTCACGCTAAACGCAACGATTATCTCGGAGTGCTCCAGATATGACCATTTAGATCAAAAAAATCAATGCGACAAACGACTTAGCTCCACAGCTGAGCAAAAAGAAGCAAGCGGCTTGGAGAGCTTTCAAGCACGTCGAAGGTGTAGTGAAGAGAGTAATGAACAACCGACTCCGTGCCCACCTTTTCGGCTCAACGATACTTCCTGTTCTAACGAATGCGTTAGAGACCTGGTCGCTGCATAAGCAGGGATGAAATGTCATTCAACGTTATCGGACGAGCAGGCGTAACAACGACGCTAGGAGTATTCCGCTTTCACACAAGTAAAGAAAGGGAACAAAGCTCCGACCTGTGTCAACGATCAACAGTCATAGATGCCTTTCTGCACGTCAAACAGTCGAAGATAAGGTGGGCCGGACACGCAATGCCCATTAATGACAAACCAATGGACAGGAGTCGTTAGTGACTGGATTCCTCGGGATGGTAAACGCACTGCAGGAAGACCACCGACCCGATGGTCAGAGTTCTTCACGAAAGAGCCTTGAAGAAATATATGATGCTCGACGAGCCCCCTAGAGTAAGCAGAACCCACTGGGCTACTCTTGCACGCGATAGGGAAAAATCGAAGATTTTCTTGCGCCCGCTCGAGTCACTCGGCAATCAACGGGACTACAGGTGATACAGATAAACATTCCGGAGGGTGTAGTGTAGTTCTTAGTGGAGCTCTGTAATACACATGGAATAGGCCCCGCGCCCAAAGCTCACCATGCCATCTATAGCTCGCCGTTCGGCAAATTGCTACCTGACTTGTCTGGATGGATAGAAGCACTGACTCGATATATCGGTAGGTTACCGCGAGTCACTGAATCTTTAAATCTTTGGCCGGATGTGCATCCAATCAGCTTTAACAATGGCAATGACGTGTCAAATGCATGGTGCAGCCCCTTGAGATTAATCAAGACCAAGAGCCTTGGAGTTTTTCCATAATTTTCCAACGGCTTCTCCTTCTTCAAAGCTAACAGCCAGCGTCGATGTCTGCGATTCTTCCTGGTCTCGATATGGTACCTTTCTGCTAGCATGGAGTCGAATCTTCATCAGTGGAGCAGCACTAGGGCGAGACAACCTCACCCGGCGATGCTCTTCTATACAGGACGGTTGCTGTTCATAATATTGATTGTCTAGTGGTAAATATCTAGACAATCGATCCTGAAAAATGTCGATTTGATTATCACTCAATACAGAGCGTAGCAATATTTTAGAAATTGACTAGGTGCTCTTTCATACAGGGCCATGGATTTTGATAAGTGATAATGATTGTCGAGTGATAACGACTTATTTTTTTCGGACAACCCACCCTGCAAAAGTTAGTGTTACTATTAGCTACTTGTACGCCAAATAAAAATCATTTGTTAGCCTTTGCATAAACTTATAAGAGGCAAATTACATATTGATTGGTAGCACTGACATTAAAGGAAAGATTTGAGACATTGCGTTGCGCAGTGAAAAGACGACTCCACCATGCTAGGAGGTGGTGTTTCTTCATACTTTCAACTAATGTAGCAAGTATCTGCTTTAATCAGTTGTGTCTTGGTTAGCGTTGAGTGTCCATATCAGTTTTTTTTATTGCGAGGGAGTCAATCGCTGCCGTCACAGCGAGTTGAATCGTGCCTAGCTTTCTACTTTTCTGCGGCAATAAGTGTGACGAAACTTAACATAAACCTATTGAAAAAGGCTCTTGAGGCTTCCTCTGTGTGTTCATGGCATAGATTTTCTTCCAAAATACGTCACAACCGTCATCCACCGTTTCAGATTCGATAATCACGGTTGAATTGCTGAAGAAGAGTACGCGGTTGGAAAACAGTTGACGTCTAACTTACAATACAAAGGCCATTAACCAACTAAAGAACAACATCACAAGCTGGAAAGTTTGTTATTCTAAAACACTTCTCTAGAGACGTAAAAAACCGTTTGCATCACTGTCTCGAAATCTTTCCATTCACATTCTTTAGAGGATCGTGCAAAAACTCTGACAGAGAAAAACATTAATCGATGTGAATGACTACCACTAATACCAAAATGGCCTGCCTAAACGTCATTCTTATAAAAATTAAACATTCACAACTAGTGCTGCTCAATGTCCTAACTTGTGTGGAAAGATAAGACATCGGTATACAAGAAACCAAACAGATTTGCATGGAAAAACCTCTTCTTTATGTAATGCCGTTTAATTGCCTTGCAGAATATTAAAGTAAAAAAGGATAAACCTTTCGGCGTTGATTAATTCCTGAGGTATGCGCTATGCATTCGACTTCATTAAGCATCGTTGGAGGTAATTGAATGCATGTATAGCCTTTACAATGAATCCCGGTGGCCTACTGATGTATCGCGCCAGTACTACTATCCTCCCAGACATGTCTGGTGCCAATTTGACGACCTCGGAGGGATGGAAGGCTTGCTGGACAATGAGCGCTGGGATCGATTCCACGTGTGGGTAGCAGGGGGCCTCGAACCATTGCGCCACGCGCGCCCATAATAAGCTATTACTTAGTTTTTTTTGTTGTGCACCTGCAGCAGGAAGTCAAAGAAAGCACACTTGCTTCAAGCCAGAGTAAGTAGGTAGAACTTAGGCCTTATATCGAGAAAGTAGTGCTAAATTGAAGAAAATGCCGTCACTTCTTTTCCCCAGTCTTCAAAGTTACTTTGAAATCGTCGACACCTAGTAAATTCAATGAGAAATGGAATAGGGCTATTGAACGGGTTGAGAAGGGTATTATAGAAACACTACGCCTGAGAAAAGTAAAGCAAAAAGCGGCTTTAAGACATTTGTGAAGATTAAATAGTAGTGCAGCTTATTTTCAGGCGACCAAAACCGAGAAATATATCGTTTTTTTTATTTTCTATATGACCCGTCTTCACGTCTACTGTGAGGATCCCAGCACTTCTCACATTCGGTTTGTTTCCTCGCATCCATTGTCCACAAAGATTTGCCAACTTTTTACGTGTGGCTTCGGTTGCTGTTTGAGTATTTTCATTTCATCTTGAATGTCACAGATGCTGGGGCGCTTCCAGTTGGATTTCAGAGAGTGCTTTCCTTCCTAGACAAGTCAGGAACCAATATCCCAACCCCGGAGGGACGAGAAGCTTGGTTCGCCCGGAGCCGAATCGAACTAGCATTATTGTAAACCACGCATATTTATCCCACGAAATTCACAGAAAAATTATGGTTACTTAGTGAAATATTTACTGCAATCCAAATTAATCACTTCATATTCAAGAAGACGACAACTGTAAAATTCACAGGTAATGACGAAAAAATTTCCTCGAACTTAAACACTGTAAGCGCTTTGTTTTCATTGCTTGGCTAACAATGACCAGCTTTTTTTTCACCAAGACTTGCATATTTGATGTTGATTGAGGTCATTCTGGTAGTTGTGGAAAGCCACCAATCCAGCGATATACCTTGAAATCCTTCCAACCGAGAATTTCGCTCAACAAATATAGAAATTCGTGTCCAGCTAACAAGAAAGTCTTATTTCTTCACGTTTTTAGTGAGCTCGTGTGCAAATATACAAATGGTTCGAAAGCGAAGCCGTAATGGAACCATCATAAATCCAAAGATGATTTACGCGCATCTCCTGACAGGTTTTGGAAAGTCGCATACCAGAAATATGGATATTTATAGAAACATAAGAAAAATGGAAATATTTGTAGTTACCTGCTCACATGCAGGAAAAATTCGGCCGCGAATGGGAAGTTAAGAAACACTAGTGTACTTCAACACTACTAAGACTGAGAAGGCTCATGAACCTTTCTGCAAAAACGCTCTCGGTTCTTCATCAACTAAGGCGAATGGTGAAACATATTGTAATCACTTTTTATTCACTGCCCATTCCTTTTCACGGCAAGGTATGACGTGAAATACAACTGCAACGATGCTGAGATATTTGCAGAACTCCGGAGCGCAGCTCTCTGCGTCAGGGATCGAAACTCGTTACTACCTCATTCCGGTGGCCAACGAGTACACAAATGCAATATGAGTTAACCACCGATTTGTAGCTTCCCTGATCAATCCCGTTGCGGGTGAATACTGAGAGCGCATATAAAACACGGCTCAGACCGGTGTTTTTTAGTAACTCACATAAATAAATGCATAGTGCACAGTATTGATACAAGCCCTTCACATCTTGTCTTTTCATTGACGACTACGGTGTCTGTTTCAGTAAGAGCAGTGAAAATCCCTTGACCTCGGTTATAACCGTGGTGATTATCGGCTCATTAATAATGATTCTGAATTTACATAGCTTAGGTGATCTTCAATATAATTTTAGCCACTTTCTAAGACTACTACTTCACAACACCTATTTATTCCAGCGATTCAAATTTCAATCACTATTGTTGTCACAACATTCTGTCTGGCAGCAAACGACTCTAATGTCGCCCAATAATTGTGTTATTGCCTCATCTTCTTTCCTTTGTAGCTTTGCAGTCCATTTGTGGTGGTGGCTGAGAAAGGCATCTGACTTCACGGTAAGGTACAACACTCAGCGGCTGCTTTTTGGTGAATCAGAGCTATTCAATGAATCAACATAATCTTTCAGATTACCGTTTTATTTATAGATAGCACACTTTTAATGACTTTCTTGTGACTCATCTGTTACTAATTTGTACATTAGTCACGAAGTCCTGCTATCTTAAAACGTGTGTTTATTTGACTATAATTGAAGTCTTTTAATTATTGATCTTACACGAGGTTTATGGAATTGGCTTTATTCGGCAACGCTTTAACATCTTCGTGTTCGTCAGAGCGGACGATCGGAGTAGATGGTCCACAGCTGTTCGTCTTCAAGATGCCTGACTGAACTTCCAAACAATTTCACCTTAAAGCATAAAATGCCGATTTTGCATGATCTCACATGATTAGCTAATATAGCATCTTATTTTTTAACCAACACCTGTGACGAAACAAGTTTACTTTAATGTGTATGAATTCTTTCTTTGCTGAGCTTACACGAGGTTGAATAATTATATTTACTTACAGCCAACGTTTCGACGTCTTCGTCTTAATCGCAGCAGACGAATTGAGTCGATGGTCCACCCTTATTATTCGTTTCGATGTGGCAATTCTACCTTCATGTCGAGTCAGGTCATCCTCAGCAGTCCTTTTCCTCGTTTAGTTTGCTTTAAATTCACTTTTTTCATCAAACTTTGCGGCAAAGCTTATTTGATGAGTTTTAGAGAATATATTAGTTTCCAATGTGCTTGTTGGTGAATTAGGAAGAACCGGAGTGAAATGTGCGAGTGTACAACGTCTGATTAGGTAGGGAAGTCGGCCACATGTTCGACTAAGTATCTGTGTGTGTGGGTGTTTATTGAAATCTGCTGGTCCAATCATACCTTCTGTTACTGGAGAAATTTTTAACACGGTGCTTGTTCTCCATGTTACTGTTAATTTTCTTGCTTCAAGATGTAATCCTCTGTTTCCGTTAATGCTGAAAGATCAAAAAAATAAAACTTGAAAGAACTTGGACATTCTAAGGAACTCACGGAATGTTGTGAAAACGAATTTTCTGTTTTGTCTATGGTTATTAATTCAGCTCGAGAGTTGTTAACGAAATTGTTCATTGTTTATCCTACAACTTTTTTTATCATTTATTTTATTTTTTACTTTGATCCGTCTCCACGTCTATTGTGCGGATCCCAGCACTTCTCATAATCGATTAGTATCACCGCATTCTATGTCCACGAAAGATCTTCGAGATTTTATGCGTGGCTTCCTGAGGGTTTCCATTTCATTTCAGTCTACTAGAACGCTGGTCGAACAATTCTTTCTGGACTCCTAAGACAGCCGAGCTAGAGCGTTCTCAACTAGATTCCAGAGAGTGGTTTTTCTTCCAGACAAGGCCGGTACCAGATTGTTGACCTTAGAGAGAAGAGAGGCTTGGTTGGCTCGGAGCGGAATCAAACTAGCAAAACGATCGCGAGGGTGGATATCACTACAAGTGTGCTATCCGCCTCTGTCTTTTAAATACGTTACAAAATAAGCGATTGAGAGTGGCACACTAATGTTACTACCAAAATCTGCTTGAATTAATTTCTTAAGATACCAAATGCACTGCAGGAAGACCATCGAATCAAAGGCCAGAGTTTTTCACGAAAAGCGCATAGGAGAGGCATGATGCTTCAAGAACTCTAAAACGAGCAGAACCCACTGAAGTGCTCTTGCACCCAACAGGGAGAAATCGAAGATTTACTGCATCCACTCGTGTCACTTGACGTTCAGCAGGACCACAGGTGATACAGGTGACTTTGCTTTCCTTCTTGTTGATCTTTATCTTTTCTTTTTTTTACTATCCACTTTCAACTTTTAGGTAACCTTTTTCGGGATTGAATCTGCCCAAATCAAAATTTTTTTCGAATCTTTGCGCGCTGGTCGTTACACCGAATCCAACTTCTGTTGATATAGCAACCAAAATGCTCCATGTCTTCTTGCTTCCCAAAAAGAAAACGACAGAACGGCCTATCTATAACCACTCTGAATAACTTTGGTAATATGTCGCACAATTATGCCGACTGGCTTGGTTCGCTGCGTCACTGCACTTGGGGTATACATATTCTATTTTTGATCATTGTTGTTTCCAAAACATTCAGATAATCGCCGCTCTGAATTGAAAATAAATCCTATAAAGAAAAAACCATAGAGATCTATTACCAAGACATTATCCACAGATGTAGCACTACGCCGAAATAGGTGGGCTACCGTGATTGAAAAGTGTTATGCAGTTAGCTTTCGACAATGTACCACAAAACAGTGACAAAATTGCATAAGGCATAACATCCACAAGCAAGGGTCATGCCATCCTTACACATACATAGCAAATTGAAATCCATCAAAGCCAGGCATGCTAGAAATGCCCGGCGCGGTTGTTGAGTTCTTGAGTGGCTCATAATTTTTTCATTTTATACGACCCAGTCTCACATCTACCGCAAAGATCTTAGAAATTCTCACATTTGTTTCCTTTCCCCCACCTTCATCCTCATACTGAGATCTTCCAACTTCTACGTGTGGCTTCGACTGCTGCTTGAAGATTTTCATTTCATCTTGCATATCGCGGAATGTTTGTCGAGTCAGTTATCACTGGAGTTTTGAGACAGCCGAATTAGAAGGTTTCCCAGCTGGATTACAGAAACTAACTTTTCCTCGACAAATTTGGTGCCCATCACCTCGGAGGGACGAGACACATGGTGAGCTCGAAGCGAGATCGAACCAGAACCGTGCTGGTGATGACCGCCATCACTACAAGTAGGGCTTTTCGCTACCTTAGAACTATTGATACCGATTAACTTTCGCACTGTCACAGTTTTTGTATTGTGTTCGACGATAGTGCGGTTGAAAATGGTGCAGATTACACAGTCTACTCTTTCCAACTAAACGACAGCCGAGTTGTAGAATGATTGCACACTCTAAGGCTGTGATGTTGCGTCGCAGTTCGTTAGCATTTGTGTGGTGAGTTCGGAGGTTAACCTTTTCAAAAACCATGTGTTCCTTTTCAGCATGGACATATTGTTGTAGAAAATGATGTTAAAGTCTCTTAGGATAAACCATGTGTCACAAACGCAGAGAAAGCTCAAGGACGTTTATTTAATAAGCGTGTTTCTGGCGATGACCACGAAACTGCTGTGAGTAAAGTTTTGGAAGACTCATAAATAAGTTTTACGAGCTTAATAGAAATTCTTTGGTTGCTCAAGTTTTTTCCTTATTGCTCCAGACTGAAAAGAAATTATGAATATTCATGTAGATGAAAATAAGAAGTGGAACCAAATTTCTGTTTCTCCGTTGTCTAACTCCACTACCTGAGACGTTCAACCGTTCGTCTAATGCTCTGTCAATTGCAATATTGATGTACAGAATGAAGATGTTGAAAACGAAGTACAGTTTTGGAGCATACTGAGCGATAGATGTCGACTTCGTATCCATCTGCAGAATTACTTCAAAGTGACTCACTGTTCGAAAATATTCATCACTCGCTATATTTTCGATGAGTGATCGCGAGGGTGTTGCTTTACTTCAGCAGCTCCAGTTTGTAGCAATTCTTCGTCGGTTCGGTGTTGTGAAAACAAAAAAGCATCTTGATGATGCTTTTCCTTTATCGTGAGTTATCTATTAAAGGGTTGTTCAGAGAAGCGAACTCACCTAGGAAACCTCTGACTTTGAAAGATCATTAAGGCCAAATACGAAAACTTAAGTCATCCAACTTCCAAGGGTTTACGGTCAAATCTGTTCCATAGAAATATGTTCCAAATTTTAAATCAGGAAACATGCATTAACTACTTTAGTAGATGACATGTGACACTTAACTACTGA
This sequence comes from Angiostrongylus vasorum, assembly GCA_018806985.1. NCBI lineage: Eukaryota > Metazoa > Nematoda > Chromadorea > Rhabditida > Metastrongylidae > Angiostrongylus > Angiostrongylus vasorum. The sequence goes on from JADANN010000371.1 coordinate 97,453, forward strand.
GATTTCCATTTGAAACACTGCATGGGAAATCAATTTCTCACTTTATTGATGAGCTCGCATGAGAGCGTCACATAACCTTTATTGTAGTTAACGCATAAATTACTGACATTGAAAAAATCGAAGTTCGAGAGGTTTAAAAAGTTGTTTAGTTTCTACTATCTTCCTCGATTACTAGTTAGAGCCTGGTACGAAAAATTTTTACTTTGCTGAAGTTTCGACATCTCCTCTTCTTCGAACTCGGGATTGATTCGAGCTGATGGTCCACTAGTGGTCGCCATCACAGTGTCGTTGTTTTTGACGCACCGAGACTAATATAATAAAGTGGAGCGCCGATGGAATGCGGCATCTCATTCTCATTCTGGATGGATATTGATCTACTGCCGAAGATTAGTATTGGTCCTCTTTTTGTGTTGATCGCACTTTATTAAAGTCTCCTTGATGGGAGACAACAACTAACAGGGAATGGTCCAATAATTCGTACTCTTTTTCTTCCTATCCAGCAGGACAAGAGTAATGCGAGGAAAGTAGGAATCTAATGACTAACCTGTATCACCTGTAGTCCCGTTGATCGTCGAGTGACTCGAGCGGGTGCCAGTAAGCCTTCCATTTTTCCCCTGTCACTTGCAAGAATAGCCCAATGGGTTCTGCTCGCTCTACGGACTCGGCGAGCATCATACCTTTCTTCAAGGCTCTTTGTTAACAACTCTGACCATCGGGTCGGTGGTCTTCCTGCAGTACGTTTGACATCCCGAGGAATCCAGTCATTAACGGCTCCTGCCCGTCGGTTGTCATTCATACGCATTACTTGTGCAGCCCACCTTATCTTCGACTGTTTGGCGTAAAGAACGACATCTTTGATTTTTGATCGTCGACGCAGCTCGGAGCTTCGGAACCCTTTCCTTACTTGTGTGAAACGCGATACTCCTAGCATCGCCTTTCGGCTGCGAGTGCGACAAGGCTAAGTGAACTTTCATCCTTATTACGCAGCTACCAGGTTTCTGACGCATACGTTAGGGACAGGAACTACCGAAAAGGTGAGCATGGAGTCGGGTGTTCTTTGTTTTTCTCACTACATCTTCGATGCTCTTGGAAGTTCCTCAAGCCGCTCGTTTCCCCTCTGCTCAGCTCTGGAGCTAGGTCGTTCACCATATTGATTTTCCGACCTAGATTGACATAACTGGAGCAATCGGAGAAATTCGTTTCCGTGGAGCGTGAATGGGGCATGCGAAACCAATCCGTAACCGTAATCGCATCATGCTGTTGTTGAAGACAGAAACATGTCACTAGCCTTTGCCTTTCTTTTTTTGACAATACCGATGTGGCATTTATCTGTTAACCGTTAACAAAAACAGGAGACCATTGCTTTTTTCTCTAGTAGCACATCCATGCACAATATGTTTTTTTTTACTTACTTTTCACCTTTTTACTTACTTTTTACCTTTTTACTTTTTTTGCCATAGTAAGTGCGGTATAACACAGCATACACCCTCAATATAGAAATCTCGGTTTCGTGTTTTCTGTCATCCTCATAAAAGTGCTTAGATGGGTAGATTGCAGTCAACTTGGCCTTTCCAAACCTTGCAAAAGGCAGAAATCAGGCCAACTGTTGTATATAAATAGTGTATAGTAACAGTCTCATGTGCGCTAGTCAAGAAATCAGCGAGTTATTCACCAGTGTCGAGGTTCGAGTGAATTCCTCACAGTTGTTTCGTGATCATTGCAAGAAATATGCGTATAAAAAAGGTCTTTGGGCTTTCTCTGTGTTGGTGACATATGGTTTATCCCAGAAGACTTTAACATCGTCATTCTCGACATCCATATTTGGCATGCTGAGAAGAAGCACATGGTCTCGAGAGGTTATCGTCCTATCTCACCATATAAAAGCCCACGAACTGCGACGCTACATCATAGCCTGCGAGTGCTGCCAGCACTCTACAACTCGGTTGTCAAAGAGTTGAGCAGAGCGGACTGTATAAAGCTGCACCCTTTTCATCAGCATAATCGCGTACATAATACAAAAAATTGTGACGGAGCGAAATTAAAGTCAGTACCAATGACTACCATTTATTCAATCTTAGCTTTATAATTACATTATTCATATAAATTCAAGGATTGAAAAATCCACAGCCAGTGTCGTTCTATTTTCTACATTATTTGGAGAGATCAGATATCCCTTCCCAACAGTTCACGTTCATATCGTGGCTGGGAGGTGTTGCCAGGGAGTCGGGTGCAATGTACCAAAGGGGAATCATGACTCTGGCAGTGTCTCCTAGAATGAGAAGGAGTCCGGCGTGTTCATTAGGAAATCAAGCTGAGAACAAACTAATACTAGTATCAACCACCATCGTGGTATTAAAATCGCTGCAAGGTGGCAAATTTGCCTCTGATCCACATGGGCTGCTGTTGACTGTGGTGTTGATGACTTGGAGAAGACTTCGGCCACGCTCACGTCGGGACTCAGGAAATCAGCAATGGCTAAGCCAGTAGCTCTCAAAGAATGAAGATTTTGCTGGGGCGCGCAGAACCAGTGAAGTCGAGCCACCCAAGTATCCGAGTAAAGCTTTATGGCACTACCAGAGAATGTGGATATTTATAAAAAAAAGCATTACCCTAGCAAGAAGTTCAACAATAACTAAACTATGATAACCGCCTCCCGTGATCTTCGTTGCTGATACAGGTCCCCTTTTCTTTTTCCAAGAGATTATTTTATTATCTTATTTCTCAAAACGCTTGATTTCCTTACTTAAATGTCAATTTTAGCACGTTTTCGAAAGGCAAGATCTCAAGAGAGAGGTGTCTCAAGTTTCGTCGTTTTTCAGAAAATTTTATCTTTATGAGGCTCTTTTGTCAAAGAACATGAATGGTAATAGTTCCGAAACGTCCTTTTCTGTGCACTGCTGCAAATGAAAGTTTTTTGAGAGACATAAAAGCTTTACAATTGTGATTTCACGGAAAAAATTTTTTCCCTTAGATGTGTGCTCTGCTTTTTCTTAAACCCAAAGATTAACTATAAGTTATACAATTAGGATCGATAAGGAAGAACAACTATGTTTGTATTAAAAACGCTCGACGAGAAAGCACAGTAGTAGCGACTACTGTACGGCGACTTCGATCGATTTACGCATAGCTGTAAGAGATAAAGATTCTTTTCCTTAAGCAATGCTTTAAGGCAAAATATACGGCTTGTTATTTAAAAGAAAAGTGCTACGGATAACATCGGCACGGCCTCACCACTTTAATGTGTGGCTGGCTGGAAGTCAGTACTGCGATTTTTGATTTTGCCCTACATCATTGAAAGTTTCTTAGCGCTCGGACATTTTCACTAGTAGATTGAACGATTTCATCAAATAACAAAACTGCTTTTCAGAAAAGGACGTTTCGATCGTCTTTATTCCGAGAGATATTTTGCTGACAGGTCCACCTTGAATGGCCAGGAATTATTCTGAAAAGCATTCCAGGCATTCATGCGACTCGCTTTCCAAAGATAATGGAATAATGTGGGGCTTTTTTTCAACAGCAATATTCTATTGTGAATTCTTCGACAGGAAATGCATGGCGTTATGTTTCCAAAGCGAGGACAAATCGGAGCGCCACCGGCGCTGTATCATCGTGGTTCCGCTTGTGAGATTTTAATGAGCAATTAATAAAGATGAGTAAGTCATTTCGAATCGTTTTAATTTCATGGCTCATCGACGAACAGTTTTGCGACAGACTGCTGTTGTGCTTTCAATGCGATACTTCCTTTTGCCAACGAATCTCAGAGAATGGAGGAAAATCACAACGTCACAAAGTCTTCGATTGAGATTTCTACGACTACTTCATACTACTTCGAAATCACAATAGTCATAGTTTTAATCATACTTTGCCAGAGGTATAAATCAGTAAACACTTTATGGCAGAACAACATTTTTTTCATGTATCGTGACTTCTTTTTACTATGGCATGCCATAACGGAACTTAGTTCGCTCTGTGCAGGTGTAGTCTGTCAGTAGCGTAGCTGTCATTCATATGAAAGGTTGTCGTTCAGTTTTGCAGCATGCTGTTAAGGGCAACAGGAACCACGCTTATGAATCAACGTTGCTCTTTACATTTCGGTAAGTGCTACAGCTGTGTGAAACACCTTGTATTAGGAGATTGTTGTCATTGTGTGTAAAATGTGTATACATGCACATACGTAAAATCGTTCTCCTCAAAATAGAAATGTGAGTAGAAAAAAGCGAAAGGGAAGACCAAAACATTTCTGGAAACCTGAAGACATTTTTACTCCGATGTAGCAAAATTTGTCCTGAATCGTTCAGTTTGTATGGCCAATGCGAAACCGCGAACGTTTTCACTGAAACGATAATGAACTTTACCATTAAAGGTGTATCCTAAAGAACGCGATTTACACTGGACATGTCGCACTTTCCGCTCAAATCAGCACCACTCACTCTCCAAAGGGGCGGTCAACTACAAATTTTTCTATACTTCCTAAAAACTTTCAGTGACCCTACATCTCCGGCCCCGCGTTTCACCCAGCTGTCGTAGGAACCCCGTAAATGAACTTTAAATTTATAATAATTCCATAACGATGCAGTTTTTGAGCCGTTTCCATATCTCCTCCTAGGTTGACTAACGACATCCAGTAATGAATTTGTTTTATTTACCTAAACGTATTTTTCCACAATTGTTGAACGACGAGGTCGAACGGAAGAATTACAGAGCACACCACCGGATCAGTGGTGCATCGTTCACTTGAGATCAACTCACTGTTGAAATAACCCAAGCAATATCGATGAGCGGTAGTTCAATGTGTGCAATGAGTGTAGTCGGGATGATGCACAGATACACATCCGCTGAACAGATTTTGCATATATATATATATATATATATATATAATGTAGGTATATATGTGTAACCACAATGGTGCTGAGATATTTACAAAACTCCTGACAGAAGGTGTCTGCGGTGGGGAACGAACGCGCTTTTACCCTTTCGTTGGTAGGTCGTTCACCACCACACCATACATAAATATATATATATATATAATTATTGAATATCAGATTTATCATGCACCTACTTCATTGCTCAGAAACAGTGACTCGTTCTTTTCAACTTTTGTCGAAATCGACTTCTTCACTATCGCGTTGGTTTGTCTTGCTGAGAAAGAACATATCACTTCCGCTCAGACGTGACTCCACTCGATAGCCATTATTGTCCAATGAATTCTGGTCGCTATATGTAAACGATTAATAAAAAAATTACTTGATTTTAAGCATGTGAGCGTAAGTTTCGCCAAACGTTCGTCGTCGACACAGGGCTTCAAGAAGCCTTCTACTTATTTGCTTCCTTCAGGCTACGTATTTCTACAGTCGTCGTCCTCACTCGTTTCTGCTTTCACATGATATCAACTTGGTTTTGAGGATTTTGACACTCATCATGAAATAGGGTACGGAATGAAGTACAAATCATAGGCGCTCACATGGGTATTTTCTTTAGCTCACTAGTTCTACTTTTTCTGGTCGCCTTTATTAAGACAGAAAATCAAAGAGATGGATCCGACTTGCCTCGATGTGATGACAGCGAAAAGTTAGGTAGCAGTACTTCGCACGGATGTGGACACTGGACTAGAACCACCGTGGGGCTGATGAAGTGGAACAATGTAACGTTGGCTGAAATAGCGATTTGTAAAAAACCCATTTATACTCTTCAGTAAAACAAGAGATTTGCACGATGTGTTGTATTTTTTGCTTAAGATCTATCACCTCAAAACAGCGTCTAGTACTCAAATTAATAGACATACTGTATACGACTGTATTTCACGTGCAAAAATGGATTGTTTCTGCCTTCAAATAACTATGCCATAGTGCTATCGCAAGTAAAATTTTTTGTGTTTAAGAAAATCTTTCAAAATTTTTTGTGTTGCAACAATACTTTTGAATGTTTGCTGAAAGAAAATTATCTCAAAAAGTGTAGAAGAGAGCTTTTTTGCTAGTGATGTACTACAGCGTTGCAAACGAGTGACCTTTAGTCGCCAACAAGTGTAGAGAGTAAAGTGACAATGCTGCCCAGTTTCCAGTTTCGACGTGAAGTCCTAATGAAGTTGATTAAAGTCATTGTTCTTTTATTTGAGACTTTAAATTGGTACTGAGATGAGCCGGCATGTTCTATTGCAGCTTCGAATGGCGACGTGAGAATTGTCGTAGCACATATTTTTCATCTAATAGTTAACCATAAATAGTTAGCGGTACTGCATGGTTCATTTGGAAATTTTAAGTACTCATTGGAGAATACCTGACTATGCATCTTCTAACTCACCCATCATAACAGGGTGGACATATGGATAAAAATAAGAAATACCAGGAACTTGTGCTTACATCATACTTCACCATCCTTTACTTTGTACCGACCTACCTTGTAGTGCACCATTTCGCCACTCTGGATAAGATCCCGTCTTTCATCCGTGTTGTGCGGCTTTCTAGCGATGCGATGGCATGTCGAATCGAGAATGAGGAACTTTGGCAAAGACACATTCCTTGCATGCTATGAACAATGACTCATTCTATTCGCATTCGCGTTGTTCTTTACGTGTTTTTCTTTTTGCTAAATTCTTGAGACCATTGTCTGCCATGAAATTGCTGGGGTTTGCTACTGCATTAAGTATTCAATTCATTTTAGTGGCCATAGCCGTGAAATAGTTAGAATTTTTGTAAGGCGTAACTATCGCTCAGAGAACGGATTTTTATTCGAATAAACATAGGAATCATAGGAATACTTATCAGTGTTTTTATTCTTCTAGTTCCGTAATATTTTGCCCTAAGAAATAGAAGTGGACCTGGATGAAGGTCTTAAAATTGCTTACTAGAAGTAGAAATAGTTTATTTTTTAAAGATGTGTAAACAAGTAAGAATATTTCACTTGTATATGAGAATGTTGACAAACAGCGGATTTTGAGTCTTCCAATGCGTTCATTTCTTCCAGAGCACTTACTGTCCTCACCTATTGTTCCCACTTTGATGTCTTCGGCAGAATTTACTTTGTCATAACCTCTACTGAAAATGCTGAACCAAATCGAAATTGGCATTTCTACTTATATGCGTGATTTTGTCTAGGAATGGAAAGACGGCGATTAGAGATGTAAGCATTAACCTGTACACTTGGCATGATATGTCATAGCCAACCTTTTTTATACGATCCGACGTCAAATATTGTGCAGACACCAGAACTTACTGCATTCGCTTCTTTTTCCTCGCGTTCGTCATCATACGCCTTCGGATATTTTCATGTGACTTCGACTGCTGTTCGAGTATTATATCCCTCTTTCTGGGTGACGTTGCTTGAAGGTCCCGGGATAGCCGTGCTAGGGCATTTTAAAGATCTTCATTACAGAGATTGTCAGCTTTTGTGGACTGGGAGACGTGAACCATCCTCAAACGACTGATGGCAATTTTTCGCGTACAGAGAGATTAGATCCTTAGTAGATCCGATGAGATGGAGCAAGAACCTTACACTATTGAACGAATCCACAAAAACCTACTCGCGCTCAATAGGGACGCCCTAAACTAGTAGTAGTGATTAATAACAATATCACCAATGATACTACATTAAACCAATGTGCAGATCGCTCTAAAAAACGCATTTTTTGAAAAAACATTTTGAAACACTCGCAAAAATTGCAGAAAACAAATGGTTTTAGAGCATTCTTCTTACAGCTAAGTCATCTCCGGGTTTCTATCATGAGACAATTTTCGTAACATCATTTAATGCAGCGCAGCTCAGTTCGCAAGACCGACTTTCTGTTAACATCGGTACTGAATTATAAATTTGTCCTTTTCTCTCTCAGCAATCGCAAGGTTGTTAAACAACATACATTTACTTTCATAGAAAAACACAATACCATACAACAGTAGCCGGCGTTTCTGCAGTATCGCCTTCCTCAAAGCCGTTTTTTACTTGCCTTCACTGAGAAGGAGCAGCGGATCAGGATCGCATATGGTTATGACGGCTACGATTGTGTTGTTTGTGTGTTACTGTATGGAAGTAAACGTATGCTGTTTAACAACCTCGCAGAGAGAAAACGACGAATTTGTAAGACCACGCAGCCCTTCTAAATGCTCTGAAAATGCATATGTGTACACTCCCAAGCTGATGTTAGAACTTAAAAGGTAAAAATTCATATCTGGTCGTTTGTTCATAACAAATAGCTGGCAATTCAGCGTTTGGTGTCTGATCTGAACATTGAGCTGATCCGAAATGATTGCGAATACTGCATCTAAGAGGTCAGCGCTACAGCCTTGCCGTTCAAAGACGAACAAAGAACTCAAGAACGAAGTTCATCACAAGTTTAAAGAGCTCATATGAAAGTGTTTTCAATCGATATTTGCAAAGCTACAAAATCCATTAGCACCAAAAGACCGAAGAAATTTCCAAAAAACATAGTTGCGCTCTTCGTACCGATATAGAAAACGCGAACAAAATGCATAAAATACAAGAATTGTGAGCCTATAAACCTACTGTTAAGATCCGATAGAAATGAGTTAGCTTACTGCGGAGCGATGGTAATACTGGGAACCTGTGCAAATATGTCACCCGATGGAAAACATGGCCATGGCCACAGGCAAGGCAATGCCGGTTACGGTGACTTAACTATTAAATAATTCTGCTAAATATATTTTTCTAAGACTTCGTTTCTCCATTTCTACTGTTGTATCTAAAAATCTTTCCATAGTGATTATAGCGGCTTATTTGAAAAATCTTTGCATCAGATGGATCTTATTGTGACAACGTTTCAGTAACTATGAATTTTCAGGTAATTAACTCCGAAAAAAGTTCATGACTTTGCTATTTGAAACTAGGAATGCTTGTACAGACATAACAATCCTCTACTCAATATTTCTCTGTATACTTTCCTACGAAGTGTTCTTAATTTACCTAACGCAAGGTTGGTACAGATGTTCCTATTATTCAATCAATCCCGCTGGCGGGTTATTGCTGATGACACAGGTAGATAGAAAAGTAGCTGGGAGAAACGTAGAGCCAAGGCCTCCGTGGCGCCGTTTGTAATGCGCGAGCCCTCGAAAAGGGAAGTCCCTGTTTCGATCTGGCCCGGGGTCCAAGTTTTTCAAATATCTCAGTATCGTTGTATTTGTCCTTATTATTGTTGCTTTCTTTGCTCAACATTGGCCAACGTTTCGGCGACTTCGTCTACCGCAGAGCATTGCGTTATGCCACCTGTGTGTTGTTCACGAGGGATGATGATCCCTCTACTCATTACGTTGATCTAGTGTTATCATTCCACACCACCTCATTGTCAAGACGGCTGCTAGAAACAAAATCGGAAAGGCAGAAGCCTCGCTATTTTTTATAGGACTATTCATTTTCGCCTATTAAATAAATCTAGACAAATACTGTAATTTTAACCGAAAACAACTTTTTTTCAGTTGATCTTTCACAAGGGAACAGTGACTTTGGTACCAAGCGCTTGCACGCTAGTGATTTTAGCACGGCGGACGTCTTTGTGGTTCTGCTGCTTTTTTCATGATATTTGGGAATCGCTGACTCGTCATGATCGGGCAAGTGTGGTGCAGTGGTTGGAAGAGACCTGCAATACACATGGAATCGATTCCTGCACCCTTGGTCCACCTAGCTTTCTATTACTCCAGGGTCCACAAATTGAGACCCGACTTGTCTGGAAAAAATAACAGTACTGGGTCGATAGACAGGGCAGGCCAGCAGGAGTCAATGTAAAGGCCACATGTGCATCTAACCACGTGCAAAGATCCTTAATGAAGTCGAATGCATCTCGCATCTCTCAGAGATTGATTAGCGCAGAGGCTTTTGTCTTTTTTATCCCATTAGTATCGAGTTTTTGAAAAAAGTCGAAAACTTCTCACCTCTTAACTAAACTTAAAAAATAGCGCTTCAAAACAAATATTGCTCGATCGTAGTAGAAAAAAAAACCTGCGCAGCCGTCCATTCACTGCTATCTATTCCAACATGTTCACTAGTAAATGACAGCACAACTCGTTACTCAGTTCACAGAATTGCCATTTAGTATACAGTGTTGTGGACATCGGATTTTGAAGAAATGTTTACTAACGGCTGTACAGCTGATCGAAATGAATATTGTACGAGTAGAGCATTTCTTTCACAATGTGCAATGCACAACGATAATGATCGAAGTACAAAGGTGAAGCACTGAAGATTTCCCTCAGTTCAATACACTAGAGAGAATTCTTCGAGTCGCAACGTAATAATGTCAAATTTGTTTGTGACGATGTTGGAAAACCGAGACCACCGTCAGGCTGTAGAACTATCGTGCCTGTTGCGAGTTTTTCGTGAACGGTGGAAAAAGCTGAATCAGCAGGTTCGCATCGTTTTCGTTGAATTCGTGAGCGAGGAGCTGTTTCGCCACATTACTTTCATTGCACTTTCTATGTGATATCGTATAAGTCAACTAAATTTCAAGCAGTGCAGAGAAATGCCTCGGTTGGCGTGTGTGCAGTTTAGAGTCGGGCGAGTGCTTCATATCGCCTCGAATGGCCATGATTTTCGTCTCATTTTGCCAATAGACCAAAAAGGTAAATAATTCTTTCAAAGTAATGTAGCTCTAAGGTAGCGAATAGCACACTGTTAGTGATGCCGATCATCACGAACACGGTTTTGGTTCGATCTCGCTTCGAGCTCACCAAGCATCTCATCCGTCCGGGGTCGGGGGTACCAGATTTGTAAAGGAAAAAACCAGTCTCTGCAATCCAACTGGGAACCCTTTAATTCCGCTGTCTCAAAACGCCAGTGATAACTGACTCGACAAGCATTCTAAGATATGCAAGATAAAACGAAAATCCTCAAGCAGCAGTCGAAGCCACTCGTAGAAAGTTAGAAGATCTTAGTGGATGATGAGTGCGGGAAAACGAATCAAATGTTAGAGTTGCTAAGATCTGCACAATAGATGTGAGGGGGAGGGGGGAGGTCGTATAAAATAAAACATAATGAGCCTCTCGAGAAACTCAAGAACACCACCGGGCGCATTTCTACCATGGCTGGCTTTGAGGGAATTCAATTTGCTATGTGCAGGGGGAAGCGTGACCCTTGCGTGTGGATATTATTCCTTATGCAAGTTAGTCACTGTTTTTGTGGTACACTGTGGAGAGCTAACTGCACAGCACTTTTCAATCATGGTTAGTCCACCTATTTTGGCATTGTGGTGCAACTGTGGGTAACGTCTTAGCGTTAGATTCCTATCACTTTTCTTCATACGATTTTTTTCAAATCAGAGTGGCAAACATCTGGATGTTGTGGAAACAACATAATCGAAAATGGAATATATATACCCCAAGTTAGTGCAGGTGCGAATCAAGACAGTCGGCGTAATTGTGCCAAATATCACCAAGGTTATTTATAGTCGTTATAGATTTGTCGGTTGTCACCACGATTATAATAGTTTGATTTCGACGAAAGACTTTTATTAGCAGCTGCTAATTTCATCGTCGTCGTTTTGTTAATTTTTAAATTAGTGAAGAGAATTACACCAAATCCTACGTTAGTCGTCCATGTCCAGTAAATTCTGATCTATGGAAATGCATAAAAGATAGTAAAATTTGAGATTTTGGGCATCTGAGCGCGATCTGGACATTTTCCACAGACTTTGAGCTGCCATTTGCTGTGCATTCGTCAGATAAGATTGTTCTAGAATCACCATTTTAACTAGCCGAAAAATGTACGCATTATACGTAGTATGCATTATCGTGCCTTTGGAAAAGAAATACAGTAAATAAAAGTAAACACATTCCATAGTCTGCAGCAGACTTTGTTGCAGACCCCACAAAAAAGGCAGTTCACAAACTGCGAAGCAACGTCACAGGCCGAAAATTTCATTATTCTAAAGCACTACTGTGGGTAATGTAAAAAACGTTGACAGTAGTTGGCAATCTTTTCATCCATACTGGCGAGGAACTCCTGCGAAAACTTTGTTGAAGAAAAAAAAATTACTCAACCACAACGGTGCTGAGATATTTGCAAAACTCCGACTCTCAGCTTAATTGAGTACACTTCCGATGTGGGCTCCCCAGATCAATCCCGTTGACGGGTGATTGCTGATAGCACTTATCGATGGAGAACTACCTGAGAAGAAGGCAGAAACGAAGGAGCCGCATGGTGCAGTGTCGAACGAATTAACCCCCCAGTAAAGGTAACAGCGTGTTCCTTCCTCACAGCATACGTCTGCGGTTCAGAGTTTTGCAAATATCTCAGCATCACTGTGGTTGTTTCACAAATAATTCCTTGAAAAAATTGTAGTAGGCAGCAAGTAGAAAGTAAATAAAGGTTACTCCATCTTCTGAATGCCGTCTATACTGTCATGGCGTTTTTTAATTAGGTCGTGTATTAAATCAAAAAATTAACTGCTCACAACAGTTCAAATGCTGTTCAATGTCTTGGCTTATGTGTAATGATCAGACATCGGTGTATAAGAAAGCATAGTGTATTGTGGGATAAACTCTTGTATAAAATCGTTTGTTCCCAGTTAATAGAGCAGTTTTAGTTCTTTAGTTGTGCCACTGAAGCAGGAAGTCTATGCAAAAACATGTGCTTACTAGAAGGATGTGAGTGAACTTGAGAGCTTTTATCGAGGACGTAGTTTTAAAATAAGGAAAATACCCACATTCGCGTCGACGACGTCAACTTTACTGCTATGTCTGTCTTAACACACCTCGAAATCCTCACCAACACATAGATAAAATAAGAAAGCAGTATGAGCCATTTTCGACTACTTAAAAGGGTGATTCTAGAACTTTCTTATCTGACGAAAGTATAGTAAACAGTAGCTCGAATACTGTCAAAAATATCCACGTCGCGCTCAGATGCGCAAAATCTAAAAATTGACTATCTTCCATGCATTTCCGCACGCTAGAATTTACTGGTTTTAAGTTTTAATTTTCGAACTCTCAGCATTTAACAAGGAATGACATCTTGAAACAAGAAAAATAGCAGAAATTTGGAAAATAAACGTCATCTTAACGATTCTCCCCAAAACAGGCAATATGATTGGCCCACTAGATTTCATTAAACACTTTCCAAGATAATTAGTTGAACATATGGCCAGCTTTCCCATCTAATCAGTTGTACAGACGCAGGTTGATTTCAAAACATTAATAATTGCATCGGAAAATAATACTGTCTCTGCAACTGATCGAAGAAAAAAGCTTTCCCGCAGAGTTTGATGTGAAAGCGAATTTAAAAGTAAACTTATTTAGTAATAAGCATTGTCTAAAAGTACTTACTTACTTGATACTTGAATGACCCGTCCTCACTAGTTATGAGTGCCTCAGAATAATCTCCATTTATCAGAGATTTGATGGTTAAGGCATTGTGGTTTTCTGGAATCCCGAGGTCAGCCTGGACAGAGTCTGCTCCGGGTCTTCACCACCACAGGCAGTGGCAGTCCTTGTGGATTAGAGGGAGATTTGCCACCATGCAACTTCGATACCAGGATGGCAGTGGATCCTCGTATTTGTTTACTCTTAATTAAGCTTTCTGATGGAGACGCTAGAGTTCTTCTCAGCTTGGGAGACCCTGCCGGTGAATTCTTACAGAAATCTCCGTTGTACATCGCGGTCCGGCACCCAGCAACACCTCCCACATAGGGATGAGCGGATAAACTGGGTAAACTACACTTTGTGCTTTAAGGGCGAAGTTATTTACAACTTCAATTAGTCATTTTTTGAGACAAAAAGCTGTGGACCATCGAATCGGATCATTGGCGCCAACGAGGACAAAGACGTCAAAACCTCAGCGGAATAAATCTAAATTATCAACCTCGTGTAAGCTCATTGATTTAAGCACTTCAGTTATAGTCAAATAGACATATTTTTAGAATAGCAAGACTTAGTAACTAACGGGTGAACTAGTAGGAAGTGAATCGTAAAAGGGTCCATAAAATGTGTGGGATTTCTAAATGAAATGGTCATCAGAAAAGATTATGTTGATCGACTGAATAGCTGCGATTTACCAAAGAGTAGTCGTTGGGTGTTGAACCTAATTGTCAAATTAGAGTACGTTCTGAGCTGTCAGTATAAATGGACTGCGACGCAACAAAGTAGGGAAAAGAAGGCAAGGACATAGCCGTTTAACGTCCTTATACTCGTTTAAATGGTGGCCCATAAAGCGTAGAGAAGCGATTACGATGGCAGGATGAACATCCGCATAAAAAATCAGCCAGGTAGAAAAAATTATTGCCAAACCATAGACCCAGTCAAATAATCACGCGCATAGAATACAAAAAACATAACTGAGGTTTTGAAGTAAAAGTACGGGCACCACAACGCGCCAACGACCAGCTGTGCACCAATGGCTTGAATCAAGCGCTGCTCTAAAGAAAACGAAGGCGGCGAAGGCGAAAAGAAGTCTAATGAAGGTTTTATGCCACTCTCTTGTCAGCTCTTTCATGTAGAAGACTAGCCATAATACAAAAGTGGATTTGTTTCCCTGGAAGGAAAAAGGAGAGATGGTCGGAAAGAATAGATCACTTACAAGATGATTGACTTTCCGCCCGCGTGAATTAAACTTACTTAAAGGCTGCCACAGAGAATGTCGTTTTATCCTGCTCCCTTACAAAAACTTTCCGCTAAAAGTGGGAAAAGCCTACAAAATCACCAAATTAAAGCACTTGATAGCTTATCTCATTTTTTTGCTGTAGTTAACGTAAAAACTCTAAGCATTTCGCAGAATGGTTCTTCAACTCCAACATTAATAGGTCAGTTTAACTGTGAGCGACTTACACTAGTGATGCTGCTTTCGCTTTTCAGATCCGCGGTGTTCCATCAAGAAAGCAAGCAGCAATAGAGGCTTCTATATTTCTGACAATCTTTTCAACGAATGCATATTTCTGGCGCTCATGTTTTCTCGAGCTGTCAAAAGAAGCCTAGAAATAAGTTTCAATATGTAGCAATTTCATGACTGTCTGGGTTTGAGGGCTGTTTATACTTCTACGTATCAACTAGTAGCAAGACCGAGCGAAGGATTATTCGTCGCTGAAAACATACCTCCCTCCGATCCACATCGTGGTCAAGACCTGCACAAGCCCTTGCAAGGCTAAGACAGGACTCCAGAGAGGACCAAGTTGTACAACCGGCAATAGGTCAGACTCATTACCCCACACACCAGGTGCTCCCGGCTATGACGTCAGGCGGTGAGACGACCGGTGAGAGGCCAGAAAATCTTAGGTTACGCAGGACGTTATTGGAACCGGGTCTGACGAACACACGCACGACACGCCATAGAGATTGTTTCTTACTATGCACGTATAATGCCACAACACTCTCCACAGGCGCCGTTTTTCACGCGTTTCTAGTACCCGCTGATAGCATCAAATTTTATGTGATCTCACTACAAGGGACAAAAAATCAGTAATACCGACATAGGCCAACTGAAAAGAAGACCCTTGTCATCCGTGGAGAAAAAGGTCCCGTCACGAAATGTCGGCTGCGAAGGCTTTGTCGTTCACCCCTCTAGTCTCCATCTCGTCCACTCATACGAGATCCTTTTTTCCTCGTATAACCGTCCTTAGTCTTCTAGATGACGCGTCGCAAGAAGACCACAACCATCAGCTGCTACTCACCGACCGGTAGCTGATGAATACGGATTAGATGCATTCTACAACCATTTGGAAGAAGTTATCCGCAATGATCAAGCATATTAAAAAATTTGCTGTCTGAGACTTCAACGCCGGAATAAAAAGGCAAGGAAAGCGAATACAGGATAGGAAATTTTGAATTAGAGGAGAGAAATGAGAATGGGAACCGTGTCGCAGGACTCATATCTGCAGCACGTCTCTTCCATTGAAGCTCGTTATTCCAAAAGAAAGAAAGCCGCCACTCGACATAAGATTCTTCATACGGCACGACTAATGCGGAGATCGACCATATTCTGACAAACAGAAGATGCTGCCTACTTGGCACATCGGTAGTCCCGTCATTACGTGCACTGGTTCCGATCACCGCCTTTTTTCGCGCGAAGATTCGATTCGGCCGCAATCTGGAAAGAACTCTCTTCATCGACCACGTGGAAAAAGTTTAGCTCTATGACGAGAACATTCTGAGCAAAGTCCTGTCCAAACGTGGGTGGCAGATTAAAGAAGACCCAACCGAAGGGGAACGAGCTGCGTGTCGAAGGACTGAAAAGCTGTGCTAAACTCGCATTAGTTCCTCAAGCAAGGAAATCTCCACTATTAGTAAGGAGTTTCACGAAGACAGAAGGAAACTGAAGCTGCTCGACTGTACTGAAAGGCGTTTAACAAGGTTAATAATAAACGACAGCTGCAGAGGAGCTTTGCAGGAAGGTCTAATTCGGTACAGGATGAGAAACTACTGGAAGCAGCAGAGAAAAGAAGCAGTCTGAAAAAAATGCCGTCGAGACTTTTGTGATTGTAATGTTCCGGGGTCAGTTCTGATGAACAAAGAAGGGATCGTCAAAACTTCCCAAAATAATATATGGAATTAGTAACGAAAACGTTGTACGCCAACGTTTTAGTCCACAACCCAGTTCCGAACCCTAATATCCCCGCTGGAGAAAAACTATCGGAAACTCTTTCACCGAGTTTCGAGTTGCGGAAGAAGGCACGAAAAAAGCACGTTCCAGGAATGGATAATATCACCTCCGATTTCCTTAGAGCTGGAAGCCACAATTTACATGTGCTTCTCGAAAACCATAAAAGAGCCTAGCTCCAAAAGGGAAAAAATCCCAGACCGGTGAAGAACGTCGCGCACGGTCGTCCTGCCCAAGGAGGGTGGCCGAAGAAATCTTCGCAACTATCGTCGGATATGCTTGTTGAATGTTCTCTTCAAGCTCTTCATAAACATTATCCTGTCGCGCATATCAAGGATATTGGATGAGCCAGTGGAGCAAGAATGATTTCGAAAAAGATTTTGCTGAATGGACCACATCCAAACTGTGTCCAGGAGCCATTGAAGGTTGTCCGGAATACCATTTGCCTCTAGTTCTAACCTTTGTTGATTATGAAAAAGCGTTTCACAATGTCGAAACGAGATGCAATCCTTTCAGCGCTCGTCGACCAAGGAGTAAACCCGTCCAACATAAGAACTCTGTCCTACTGTTATCGGAACTACACTACGAAAAACACAGCTATTCCATCCACATCTTAGCATACAAATAGGAAAAAAGGGTTCGAGAGGACGACCCAATATCGCCAAAGCTCTTTGGTGCAGCACTGAGTGTATAATACAGTCACTCGACTGGGATGAGAAAGGCGTGTGTATTGATGGAAAATTCCTATCAAACCTTCGTTTTGCCGACGACATCGTCATCTTCTCAAGAAGTCGCAGCGAAGCAGAGACGACGATCAACGAGCACAACAGAAGAGGGAAAAAAGATCGAGCTACGTATAAATGAAAGACCCGGGTCTTGAAGAACAGTTAATTGGAAGGCGAATGAATTGAACTGGGTGGCTGTCTAAATGCAGAGACCACCTCGTATGTACCTAGGGCGATCAATGGATATGGAAAATAACATGAAGAAGGAACTAGATAGAAGAAGGACAGCAGATTGGGCCGCATTCGGGCCTCTCAAAGATGCAAGCGGCTAATTAGAGGACCCAAAAATCCGCGCCCATCTTTTCGATTTTACGATCTCCCCAGCGTTTTGTTTGCTGCAGAGATATGGGTTCATACTTCAAGCACGTCAAGAATACTCCGCACTACACACACGGAGCGCTTGAGCAATGTCTTCCGAAATGTAGTCGGCTCTTTCAATATCAAGCCGCAATGCGAAGCTTTCGTCTTCGAAATCTGTTACATCTTCGAGATCCAATAGAATATACATCGTTAGGGGAAACATAGATGGGCCGGTCACATAGTGTAGAGAACAGACGGCAGATGGACGAAAAGAAGTGTCTAGTGAACTCCACGAGAATGCAAGCATCCCCTAAGGCGGCCACCTACACTTTGGGCAAACGTATATGTAAACAAACTTAATCAGCCGCACCAGTAGCTGCAGTTATTTTACAAATGACGGTATGAGACTCGCAAGGGTTGCCATGCTCAAACAAAACCACCATCCATGGACGACGTTTAGGAGAGAAAGAAAGAAACGACAAACGTGCTGGGGTCCGCGCATCTCGTGATGATGGACCATCCAAGTACCCAAGTATCCAAGTAAGCATACGTCTACTCGTAAGTTGGCTTATAACATCAAAAATAAGTTTTCCTATCTAACTTGTCATCTATAGGGGCTACGAACTCGAGTGGAAGGATTACAAAGCACATCATCGGATTGGCGGTGTGTTGTTCACTTTCGCTCAAATCAACGTTGAAATAGCCTACTCACCACCGCGAAGTTGTAGTTTATAATCAGAATGAGGTCAACGAAGGTAGATTAGGCGACTCGTTCTTTTCGGCAATGACCGAAATGGGCTCCTTCGTTACCAAGATGCTACGTCCTGGTGAATGAGAACTTGCTATCGACCAGGCTTAAAACCTATATCGTTTTCACTTTTGCTTCTCTAAGAAGCGCATTTATTATCAGCTAGCACTTTTGCATCTAGCCGCTTCGTCAAAGATTAGAGTTGCCTACATTAGATTCTCGATTCGACAGCCATAATTATTCAGCGAATTCTTCGTTGCAAATATACTTGAACAATACCAAATTCCGAGGTTTTGAGTATCTTATCGTAAGGTGAACCAATATTTAATCTTCGATATATGGCTTCCAGAAGGATTTTGCTTCCTGCTTTAGTAGGAGGACGAAGTTCTAGAATTACATTCTTAACCATTTCAATAAATCTAACTGATTTCTGGTCATATTTAAAGATAAATTTGACGACGTGAACGCGCAGGTGGGGAAGTTCTTTCATTTACCATAACACTCTCATTGGAAGTTTCCCAATCCACCCACTTTCTTTTACTCAACACGAGTGTTTTTTAAGTAGGCTTGCCATCTCTGGTGCATGGATAAGAATTTATCGCATAGTTGGAAACACTATAGAGAACTTCTCTCAGGAAAAGTTCTCTATCTTTCTAAACAATAGTATTTGATGTCCATATATAGCTACCTCGCAGTCGCACATCAAACACCGAAATGTAACTTTTATATTCTCCTCGTTCAATTATGTTTAGTGTTTCAGGCAAAATAGCGGTTCAGCTTCGACTTCAGTAGCACACCAACGATGGCTTATCCGAAGTAGGAGGCGTAACACTGCAATAGTTTACTACTTCCTTGCGAAACAACGAAGCCAATGACGTTTGATGTTTCAGGCAGTTAGGTACAGTCTACTGCAGTCCAGCATCAACAATCCAGATTAGCCGCGGTTGCAAACGCACGCTGTTCCCGCAGCCAGTATAAGTCAGGTGCCTTCGACGGCAAAGACATACAATCACTCATCTTACCCGCGATCGGTAGCACGAATAATCCGCTCCTCACAACACATTCTCATTCGTACTCATTCATTCTCCCTCGTTCACATTCATTCGCATTCAATTTTTCAGAAATCAGCAGACTATTGTATCTTGTTTCCTAGCTTGTCTACGGTGCGGTGTCAGTAGTGATGGGTGTTTCCAAATGCTTTCTGTTTGCAACGCCATCGATGGCATGTACCATTACTTCCACTATGAACGCCATCAACTTATGCTGTGTATTTGTTAAGCCACTATAGGCTTATTAGTTGCAGTCATTATCATTCTAGCCCTTGGCTCTTAGGCAATGGTGGCACCCATCCATGCTCAAACTTCACGTTGCTGACATGGTGTTATCCACGACCAGCCGCCTCACTGTGTTCCGTAGATGACTCATCATCCGTTGTCCATAGCACCGTCAACGCTTATATAACTTACTGCCCTCATCGACCCACTAAAATGCACCCCATCGCTATAATGTTGAAATCGTAGCTCGGCCGAAAACACCGGCTCATCTGTATCCCTCTCCGCCCCAGCATACTGTCTCCCTCAGCCGCCGCACCGACCGCGGATAAACGCGACGCGACATGCTCATGGCTAACCAACGGTTACTTCTTTGTAATCATTCACTATTATTGTTAATATTGTATTAATGGTAAAGTAATATTCGAATGCCATTATCTCACTGTTAGCCTCACTTCACTACTAGCCTTAGCAAGTCATAGCTTTAACTCGCCTCATTCCTCTGCCATTACATCTCTATGGTTACTGCTATGTTATTAATGTTGTATTTATGTATCAAACGGTTTAAATACCCAAGTTTAAGGCTGGTAGATCGACGAAACAACTAAAAGACCCGCGTGGCTAGTATTCTACGCCAATCTGAAAAGCTTCACTTCACTGCTAAGTAATTCGTTACAAAGACCGAACCTTTAGACTTTCCCTTCTTGAGGTGACAATGGTAGCAGTTGTTGTTGTTGTCACGTTTGGGTGCTCGGCGATTTCCTCAGAGCATTAAACCACCTTTACTCAACGAGAGCAACCGTATGGATTCTAAGACATCAACAAAAACTTAGAACCCTAGGTGGTCTTCGAAGCTGCGATTACTCTTTTCGAAGACTGAAGTGCAGTCCTCGTCCCAATCGAGGCTTTTGTTTTCTCTTCCCTGAAAGGTAGTCACGGATTCAGAACTCACCTAGAATTGCAAGTTTCGCTTATATTTCAGCCAACTTCTACTTGTACTCAACACACCACTTTGCCACGAGAGAAGGTAGGCAGTAAATAAAAAGCTGTGGTAATTTGTTTTCAACAAGGGTGCTTTATGAGATTTACACGAGATGTTTTCGTTATTAATCATCCGTGTCTGAGCTTTCCACTTAGGATTTGAAATTGAACAGAATTTTTTGTGCTTCGTTAGTTCCTGATTTAACAATAAATGTGTTAGTAGCAAAGCCATGATAACATAGGTGATAGTCATTGCCATCGCCTAAGCGTTCCACTACAGTTTCCGCTGGTTGCACCAAGTTTCTTGTGATAGCTCAACAAGAAACGAAAATCAGAAAGATGGTCGTAGGCCATTTAAATAACGGGATTCTTTTCATTCATAAAGAGAAATTCTCACATGTCAGAAACATCGGCTGTCCCGTATACTCATCTATTTCCTACTTAGTTTGTTCATACGGAATTATATCGTCGCGCTTGGTTTTTCTTCATCTCCAATTTTCCCGACACGAAAAAGTCGTTATCACCTGTTGTTACTCTCCAACTTGTGCAAAAAGTGAGAGAGGTGGACGTGTTCTTCAGCCGTTTAGAGAAACTAATCCGCAACGAAAGGTTCCCCGATAAATTACAAAGATTAAATAAAAGAAAAATCGAAGGGTGATGAAAAATGAAAAACATTTCCCAGGATCGACTTTCTATTAACCTCGGCATTGGAATATGAATGCGTCGTTTTCTTGTTCAGCAATCGCGAGATTGTTAAACAGCATACATTTGCAATATTTAGCTTTTTATTTTCTGCCTTTTATACTTTTTATGGCAGGTTATTACTATGCGAAATACAACCACAAGATTGATGAGATATTTGCAAAACTCGGACCGCAGGTGTTTGCGGTGGGGAACGAACGCGCTATTGTCCATTCGTTCCCCACCGCAAACACCTGCCGTCAGAGTTTTGCAAATATCTCAGTAATCTTGTGGTTATATTTAGCTACTACATTTACTTCCATAGAAAAACGCAATACAATACAACAGTAGCTGACGTTTCAGCAGTATCGCCTTCTTTAGAGCCGCTTTTTTACGTGCCTTCGAATGAGGAAGATTAGAACAGCTGATTATAGTCGCATAAGGGTTGATGACTGACTGATGCAGTCACTGCCAATCATTCAGTCATCAACCTTATGCGACTATAATCAACTGTTCTAATCTTTCTCATTCGAAGGCACGTAAAAAGCGGCTCTGAAGAAGGCGATACTGCTGAAACGTCAGCTACTGTTGTATTGTATTGTGTTTTTCTATGGAAGTAAATGTATGATGTTTAACAACCTCGTGATTGCTGAACAAGAAAACGAAAAATGAAAAGTCCAAAGATAGAAGAAAAGGGAACGAAGAAACAAGGTCTTTTTTAAACGTTGTCCTATCAGCCTAAACCACCAACTATGACCATTTCTCAAAGAGCGGCGACATCGTTTTTTTAATTTTTGAAGCATTTCTGCAGCGTTAAAAATATGAGGCTCGTGATTGAGCAGTCACTCCTTCCGGCATCCATTCGATCCCACCAAACATCTTAGAAATTAGTTATTATATATTTGGCTTGTACAGTGACTCTCGTTTGCTCACCAGTAAAATTAAATTAGTGGTTCAGACTTCCCAGTGAAGCTTGGTACAACCTAACCAACCAGTGAGAGATGAAGAAGACTGCGCTAACGAGAGGAGCGCTAAAGAAGAAGCGGCATATCTATCGCATTTTAATTTTAATTGTTGTGCTTTAGGAGCTCATTTTTTTGTGGCATATCACAGTATAACAATGTATTCTAAATCTTTTACTGTTTTTGCAAGGTATTTCATTTTTTTACGGGTTTCTTTTTCTACCTACCATGAGTTGAGGATGGAGGATTTCTTAAATATATGAACTTAAAGCTATTTCCCAACAATTTCGTGTACGCAAAAATCTACAATCGGCTTACAAATATAGCACCAGTGATTTATCACGTTTAAAAAGCCAACTTTGTCCTTGCCACAAATCAACTCATTGAGCACATTTTTGGGTTAAAACTTTATTGCATCTGTGAACTTAACGACAAAATGGTTTATTCGAAACGATTCACAGTTAAACTCGCGTTTCAGTCCACGGTCACAAATGCCGAGAAGAAGTTTGCTCCAAATGGACCGATGCCAGCATTCGAACCACTCTGTCCACCACACTTGCCACATCTCCCTCGACCAATTCGCCATGACGACAATTGTGGTCTACGTAATTTTTTTTCAAAATTAAACTGTGTGGAAATGTGAGTAATACATACCGTGAGGTTTGCGGAAAATGGTAGATGCATGGGGGAATCTGCTCGATCATCACGCCATCTTCTAACCTACAGCAAATGCAAGTAACTCCACTAGGCTAGTTTTGCAAGCAGCAGGAGAAAAAATGAAAGATTTCCTGGCACCCACTCGAGTCACTCGACGATCAATGGAAGTACAAGTGATACAAGTGGTACAGGTGACCACCTGTCAATCTTACACCTGTCGTCTTTTTTAACATCAACTGATTAGTGTGGGTCGCACTACATTTTCTGCTTAATAACAATAATTCTCTTGCGAATTTCGTAAGACAAATATGCATGATGTACAATAATGCTGATTCGATTAGACTCCAGACCAACCAAGCCACTCTTCCCTCCGGGGTCGGGATGTTGCTTCCGGACTTGTCCGGGAAAAAAATCACTCTCTGCAATCAAATTGGGGACGCTACAGCCCGGCCATCTTAGGGCTCCAGGGAACTGCTCGACCAGCAATCTACGGCATTCAAGAAGAAATGAATTTCCTCAAGCAGCAGCCGAAGCCACACCTAAAAGTTGAAAGGCCTTCGTGAACAGTGGATGCGAAGAGACGAGGCGAGTTAAATGTGAGAAATGCTGGGCTAAACACAGTAGACGTGTAGACGGGTTATATAAAAAAAGAAATGAGCAATGCGAATAAGCTACACTGGTAGACAACTGTTCAAAACTGTCTTGAAGCCGTCTTTTGCTTTGTTTTCCTCTGGCAAAGTGTTTCTATGATTCTCTTCTTAACATGTTCAATTGCCCTAATGCATTTATTTCTTCTTGCATTTACTAGGCGTTCACGATTTCAAAGTGAGTGTGAAGAGTGGAAAAAATACGAACGTGGGCATTTTCTTCAATCTAGCTTTAATTATTCGACGTAAAGGCTGAAACCACCCACTTATTCTGGCTTGAAGGAAATGTTTCTCCGTCGGCTTTATTCTGCAGGTGAATATTAAAAAAAGCCAGAAAATATTTTGTTAGGCGAGGATACGGAATTGCATAAGCACTGTCTCTTTTTCGTACAACGCTGTTTGTTTTCTTATACGCTGGTCTTTCCACATAAGTTATGGCATTGAGCATCACTAGTGGTTAATTACCAATTTTTAATAAGAGTGATGTTTTAGCAAGCCGATATGGTATGAGTGGTAGTCATTCACATCGATTAACTTTTTCTTCGTCACAGTTTTTGTACGAGGTTCTGAAGAATGTATTTTGCCCTTTTGAATAGAAACGAAATAAAATCTCTTGACGGCACCGGCGCCTGAGCAGCAGATGGTGATGGTAAAGTCTTCTGGAATGTTTATCTATATGTACTTATGAGCTGCTGTTGTTGAGCTGAAGCTTCTAGAATTGATTATGTACTGTAAACGGGCGAATAGCTCAAGAGCCTTTTTAATCACATGCCTATTTCCTACAGTAATCTCAAACTGTTTTGAGGTTTCAAAAATTTACTTTCCCTTTAAGCTCGATGTGACCGATAAGTGTGCAGTCTTTCTTTTGATAAGCTTACACAAGGTTGATGGGTAAATTTTATTTGGCTTTATAGTGGCTGACCAAGTTATATAGGATGAATTGTCTGGGGAAAAAAACAGTCATAATCACCGACAACCACTAATATCGACATCCCATTGCTCTGTATGAAAGAGTATCGTCGGGTGTATATAGCTCATTCGAGAGATACTTTCACTGAGGAAAAACCGACTCAGTAAGAAGACGAAGACACCACACCGTGAGAAGAAACAACTCTGGGCCATCGACTCGAATCATCGGCTCGGATGGAGACGAAGACGTCGAAAACGTCAACCGAATAAAAAATTATTTAACAACCTCGTGTGAGCGTGTCAATGAAACATTGCATATTGTCGAGGCTTAGTTTAATCCTTGTCGCATTCATTATAACAAAAGAACTAGAAAGCCGGACTCGCTTTCACTCGATATGACGACTGCGAGAAAACTACGTCCCGATAAGAAACAACAGACGTGGATATTCAACACGAATCACTGTGACTACGATGGAGGCGAAATCGCCAAAATGGTAGACTTAATAAATATTTGTTGCCAAACTCATGTAGGTTTATAAACAAATCAAGACAATTGCATTAAGTGCTTCATCTTTTTCAAATCCGATGATTCGACTCGATGGTCCACAGTCATTCGTCCATGCGATGTGGTGGAGTCGAAATTTAGTGTATAAATAACTCACTGGAAAAAAGGCATGTCTTGCTGCCTGTAAATAAATGCCAGTCACAGAAACGAGGAAAAAAGCAACAACGATTTGTTTCCGTCTTAGACAACAACGTAACGCAGTAGTGAGTGAAACTACTTGTTTTATAATTACGGCTTTAGAAGTCTATTGAAGAACACCTCAAAAGCGCTAGAGCGAGTTTTCTTGTCCATGCACTTTAGCGATTCAAACTAGAAGCCGTTCGTTGTGAGCAAATGTGGAACTTGGAATGGGATAGTTGTTCTGTCCTCCCAACGGTTTATCGCCTCGTCGTGGCTGGGAGGTGTTCCTGAATGTCGCGCTGCGTTCTACAGTGGGGATTCATCTCCACAGCAAGGTCTCTCAAGCTGAGAAGGAGTCCGGCGTTTTCATCAGGAAGCCCCGCTAAGAGCAAACCATACCAGGATTCACCACCACCCCGGTATCAAACTAGTCGCATGGTGACAAATCTTCCTGTTATCCACAAAGGGCGGCGACTGCCTGTGTTTTTTTCCCGTTAAAGCTGACGTCTCGGGCAGTACCGCCTTATTCAGAGCCTGGAAAGGGTAAATTGATATGCAATTTACTATGCCAAACATTTTAATAACGCATACAGCAAGATGAAAATCTATGTGGCAACCACATGATCAACAGCTTCTCGAAAAAGCCGCCGTTTTAACTTATCTTCCACTGAAGAAGAACAGCCGCTTACAGTCGAATATGACTGTCGAGGGCGCCACCCCACATTAAAAGTCGATGCGAAGATAGAGGGCGGAATCAAGCGTGATCTCTGTCCATTCCTCCCTGCCATTTATTCTAGGGTTCCTGGCGTTTATTCAAAAGGCCTGTAGAAGTTTGCGTGTTGGTGTTTGGGCACCTTGTGGGAGGACAGTAACTTTTATATCAAAAAGTTTCCGCTACGCTTTGGTATCATATGCGTCCCTAGTGGGACACTTTCTCTTGTATTTCGCTTGCGATTTGCGTTTTCTTTCATATGAATAAATAAAAGTCTTCACGTTCCGCCGAAAATATTCATCTCAGCAAGTATTACAAGGGATCAGATATGTCGTACCTGAACTCATGCAATCACCGTCCTTGCCGTAGGGGCAAGTTACGCAATTTTGTGTTTCACATTTTCGGTCATACAGGCGGTTACGAACTAGCTGACGCCGAAGACTATCCGGTGGTATTTTAATTATCGCTGCCGATTCCTCTAGACCTACCCTTCTTAAGTGTGCGCGCAACTAGAATTGGGCTCAAGTTTTTCATCATCACAGTTTATTTCTAGAGCAACCTTGCCTATAATCGCATGCAACCTCTATTAATTTTAAGACTGACTCACGCAATCCGGGCCAAACAGGAAATATCGAATACTGATGAAAATAAAGAAGTGCCGACGTTAACACCACCTTCCTTTCCTACAGGTTTCTATAGACCTCAGAAGCCTAACGTTGAAACTGACAAAGAACTTCGCATGTTCGCCGTAAATGTACTCAAAATCCTTAGTCACTATAGCGATAGAATGTTTATCTCTATCCTTGCAGCCGCACAAAAATGTGGCATGCGACAATTCAAGGGATTAATAGATTCAAAAAATATTAGATTATCAGTCAGCACTAAGTGGGAGAATTTACAGCTAATTGCTCGACAGTTATACCTTAAGATAAAGGACTAACGCCTTAGTGACCTTAGTGATTCTGCCCTTCATCGCCCGTTGTTTGTAGAGGAATGTAAAAGTCGATGCCGAAAACTATACAATCAATGAGTAAAATGGAAAGGGCGGCAGGCTTAAAATGATCGGTTATTTCGAACCATAAAACGAATAGACCAACATGTGTCGTCTTATCCCTTATTTCTTAAAACACATAAATTAGTATCAGCTGAGGATGTTTCTTCAACTAATCCATCATTGTTCAATGTTAGACCCATTATCAGCTGTGCAGACGGGCCCAACAGTTAACAACGTAGTTTCTAAGCCTAATACTTATCCGGTTTTTTAACATAATCCAGCTCGCTTCGCGAGCATCCAAATCGTTGGTAGAACGTCTAGGTAACTTATCTCCTAACAACGCGTGCGTGATGGAGTACTTCGACGTTTCCGCGCTTTATACTCCCGCGTATCGAATGGGCTCCATAATGCAACCATTCTAGAACTTCTTGTTGAACACTAAGGACGAATAGATGTGCTGGGCTTGTCTATTCAGAAGCTTATGGCTCTGTTAAAAAGACAATTTGGAGAGCAAGAGTTCTATCAATTGCTAAGCGGTGGAACAAATGATCTACTTTAGTTTTTGATTGCGCTGCAGATCAACTAAGCCTTGTATTGAATGGGAATTGGAAAATAAAAACTGGGATTGGTTTCGAATTTATTCGACAAATAGTTTTCATGGCGAAGGACACCTATGTTCTGTTTAGAACGTTATTTGTGAGTGAAGTCTGCTATTCTGTAAACTGAAAGACGTAGATGTGGAAGTGCTCCACTAATCCCTTTTTTACAGACCTACCACACCAATGCCTTGAATGTAGTGCTGCTGCACATTGCGATCCATCCAGAGTACTCGTAGAGCATTGCGATAGAATGTCGTGTGAATATGTTATTGCACAGTGGCTGTAGAACAAAAAGTAGAAACGACCTCACCTAGTCTTTTGAAAAGAAAGCATGCAAAACATCTCAACATTCTTAGATATAAATTCGCTCAAATCTTTGCTTAATAGTTTTCCATCCAAATAATTTTAGAGAACGTGTGAAAATATCATTTGTAACTGACAGTTAAATTTTTAGAAAAATACAAGAGGAAATTTGTTGACTGCAAGTGGAAACCATCCACAGTGGCTATTTGTGCGTGTCCGGTTTGCCACTGCGTAATTGCAACGAAGATGCGAAGGAAATCGCCGACGCTTCGCCCGAACTGCTTTAAGCACAGAGTTCGGGATTCCGCATTCCACATCCACCTGGTGAAAGAGTCGCCATTCGTATTGGAATTCACATAGGTTACCAATCCCATGAAATATTTTTAACAAACTTTACAGTTTATTAAGATTTAGTGAATTTCATTTAGGAAGTATATCAGTCATGAAAACTGTATCGGTTAGCTCGACTGTGTTAGACATTAAATGCGACCATGAAATACAGTTAATCCGTTGCAAGAACGATGTCCACTACAGAACAGTGGACAAAACTTTGCTTGCAAAGATGCGATGGATGTCGGTGTTGGAATAGTCCTGAAGTCCCATATAGTAGCTTTTCAACGCGTTAATGTATTTCTTCTGCAGTAAACCTTCGTGTTCAATTTTGATGTGCTCTGAAAACCTCAAATTGACAGGTTTCATCCTTTTTTCAAAAGACTCTTGCAAACTTCACTGCACTACATCCTCTACCAAAGACAATCCTGTTCTAGCGATAATGTCCTTATTGTATGTTTGATCTAAGTTAATATTCATACCCTTTAAGTAGTAGTAAATCGAAGCCAATGACGATCTATTCGTGACTACCATTTTTCGCCAAGTGCAGCGGAAAAATAAGTGGATGTCTTATCACCAAATATGGGTTTTTTCAATAACACTTACAAGTTGGAAAGGCTTCGGACTATACAAACACCAATAATGACTAGAAGCAATGTTACAAAACGCCACATTACGGAAAATGTTAAAGAACATCATATCGTGAAACCACTTACGAGACCAGTATTCAACAAGAAATAAGTCCGAAGATTCCCAAGTTGCAGTCGACACCTGAAGCGGGTCACGTGCGAGGCTGAGATTTCAAAACGACGGAACTATTGGAGAAAGTGTTTGTTTAGCATGACATATGAAGGTAAGTAGTGAACGTATGAGGCCAGTGTATTTCATATTTTATGAGTTTCTTTTTGACCTACCGTGAGCTGATGATGTAGCACTTTTTGAAATGTATGAGCTTAGAGATTTCATCCGGCCAGTTCTTGCATGCAAATCGGCTTACAAGGATAGCACAAGTAATCTATCACATTTTAAACTCAACTCTGTCTTTTACACAGGTCTAGCTACTCAGCACATTTTTTGAATTAGATCTTTATTACCATTGTAAACTCAATGATAAAATAGTTTATTTGGAAGGCTTCATAGTGAAACTCGCGTTTCAGTTGACGGTCGCAAATGCCGAGGCGAAGTTCGTACCAAATGGACCCGATGCCAACATTCGAACCGCTCTGTTCACTACACTTTGCCACATCTCCCTCGACCAATTCGCCATGATGATATTGGTGGTCGTGAGGCTTCCGGAAATTGACAAGTGCGTGACGGGAATGTTACCGATCATCATCGCATTGTCTAGTCGACATCTCATTGCTGGATTCATTCCAGTGCATAAAGCAGTCACCGTGTTTCCGACGATGACGCAGTGTGGCATCATCATGGCATCAGCTCCAGCAACTGCAAGTATCACCTTTACTTAAACGTTTGTTTCAATTCAAAGTGTCAAAGGAGCCCAATAACTAGTCTTTCTCCTTGAATTTTGCGTTTTTTCCAACTTTTGTTTTAGTTTTATAAACTTTTTTTGAACAATGGATCATTTGATCAACTAATTGACCAATGCCGACGTTGATAGAAAGCCGGTCATGGGAAATTTTATTATGTCGTTTTATACGAACTGTCTTCACGTCCACGGTGCGGATCTTAGCATTCCCCATATTCGATCCTATTCTTCGTATCCATCATCCACTTAGGTTCTCTAACGCTTACGTGTGCGTTCTGCTGCTTCTTGAGGGTTTTCAATTCATCTGGAATGTCGTAGAATGCAAGTCGAATCACTTCTCCTTGGTCTCAGGAAATTTCCGGGTGGAGCGCTCTCATTTGAACTGCAAAGAGTAGTTCCTTCCCGGAGGTGTCCGGTAAAGAGGCCTGATGGACTCGGAGAGGAATCGAACTAGCACCATGCCCATGTTGACAGACATCAGTGCCACTGTCCTATTCGGCTCCTGTTGTATGAAAATACCCTATGAGATGCTAATACCACTTCAATGATAATGTTTTTAAGTAGTTAGAACTCTATTGACAAACAGTATTTTTAAAGACCTTGTTTCTGTTTTTTTTCTGTGAACTTCTTCTTGCTGCTTTTTTGTTCTTCTAGCTTTGATCTACTTTGTCGTAATGAGTGCGACAAAACTTGGCTAGAACTATTAGAAATGCTTTTCAAAATGGAAATAATTTATTTCGTTAGAGTGTCCCAGGCAAGCAGCAGATAGTACACTCCAATTATGTGAAAGAAACATAAACATGGCGAAATCTGGGAGTTTCACCGTTTCCATGATTTCTTCCACGCCACTTCGCCATCCTCGCCCTATCGCTTTCGCTTCTGTTATCGAATAACTTCGGCAAAATTCACGGCAGTGTCGCCTTCTTCAGAGCTTGGAGGGGTCTATTTATGACCAAATTACTAGGCCAAACGTTTCCCTTACACATGCAGAAAGATGAAACTCCGTATGGCCATCATATGATCAACAGCTTCCCGAAAAAATCCACTCTAATCAGCGGTTCTTCACTCGAAGGCGAGTAAAAAACGATTAAAAAGCGCTCCCAAGAAAGCGATATTGCCGGAACGTCAGTTTTAACGGATTAAAGGTCAAAGTAACATCCGTGTTTGCTCAATAGCAATATCGAAGACTAGAATTGCATATTTAATAAACGGCGTCGAAAATGAAGATTTGGTCAAAATCGGCAAGGACTTCTATTTCAATCACAGATTTCGCACTAATGAAATGGCAATCGCTTGTGGGACTAATGGGTTTACTATAAAAAATTCTTCTCTAGTCTTCATATATCTTAAGAGCATCCTTTTATGTAATAGTATGGTGGCAGAAGTGGGTCAAAACTACTCCATCTGATGCTGATTCTTACCCTTAGTGGTGAAGCAGTCTGGTCTCCTACTTCTTTTGATAACAATGGTTCTTGAAACACAAACTAGCTTCTCACCCTCAACATACGCCTTTCATGTTTTGCTCTTTCTGGGTATATCGATCTTTCTTTTGCTGTAACAAGGCCTAGCAATGATCGAAGACTCTAGTGAACACGATTCTCAACAAAAAAATCATTTATAAAAAATTATTTGTATCGTCTCTACAACAGAAAGACCCTCTCTGCAAAAATATCGTTGGAAAGGCTTCCAATCAATTGCATTAAAGCAAAACTTTCCGTAAAAAATTCAGTGCTATGAAACGATAGCTTGGAAAGGTCCAGCAACTGTTATATAAAATTCGTAATATCTCATTGACTCTGGTATTAGGACCTCTACATCATTTTTACAGGAAAATGGCTTTGATATAAACGGTCAATGGTACTATTGTTCTATGATAATTTCAACAACTGGCTCCGGCTCGAGTCACTCCACGGTCAACGGGACTACAAGTGGTACAGGTGATATCGAAAAAGTGCCCAAATCCTTTTTTTTCTTCTTTTCTTCACATGTACTTCGATTCCGGATTTTATAAGAAAAAACCACTGGTACAACATATCCATCCTCCTTTATTTCATATGATGGAAAGGTGCACGTGGCTATCGAAGAGATATGAGCAGTATTCGTGAACGATTCTCCATTGCCTCTCTCGACGCTGTAACTGTTCCGTCTTGGCGTCGGAGTGCAATCACTTCGGTCATGCAAATGGCAAAGCTTCGGTGGGCTCTGCGAATGCTTTTCCCAGCCTCTGCAGCTTCGACCATTACTGCTTCTCTTCTCCCTTTAGATCTTCTTTTATCACCTGTCTGCACTGTTTTGCAAGTTCGGACGTCTGTTCGCGGTTGCCTGCAGCTCGTGCGATTCCACACTGGCGTATCAGCTCGAGTGCTTCTGGAGGCAGACGTCTCTTGGTCACTTTCGAACTCTAAGCTTTCATAGCGCTAACGTGAAGATGTTGAATGAGCCGATCGTATTTCTCGTCGATATTATCGACGACGGCATCCTTCCCACAGCCGATCAATGGTTGAATAAGTACCAGTTTAGAGTGGTTTTGAGACTTCGTCGTTTGATTTTAGCGGCTTTGCTCTTTTCTCCGAGGAATGGAATCTTGCACGAAGGATGCAGTGGTCCGATCCTGTGCAGAATTTTAGGACAACAGCGACTTCGGCTAGGCAAAACATTCTATTTACTATGATGTGGTCTATTTCGTTGTGGTACGCTCCGTTAAGAGGCTTCCACGTCCAGCGTTAAGAATGAGGCTTTTGACCGAATTGGCTCGTCTAATACGATCCACATAAACTAGAACGCACTCACAGACGCGTGCATGGATACGCCTCGGAAATAAAAAAGTGCGCACCAGATCGGCGCAGCAAGAACAGGGGGTCCATGCCATGAATTCACCTGCGTCTCAAGGGAAGCAAAGGTCGCTTTTGGCCCGCGATTAACCGCCTATCCGCAACTTGAGGACGCGCCACGTAGTCCCAGCGACTAACAATAAAAGACTGCTGTGAAATATTGTGCAAAGAATAGAAGATCCGAAATGTTTAAATATTTTTCGAAGTTTCTTCATAAGGAGTGGATGAAGGAGCTTCCAGCTTTAGTTCGAACAATCACTCCTTCAACTGGCCAGCCATCTTTTCACTCCATCTGGTCTTACGACTACCTATAAGAATTATTGGAAAGGTAAAAATTTGCGCAAAGCAACGAATCTGCTCATAGCCCTTCAAAGAGCGAAAACACTTAATAGTTCCATAAGTTCTTTTACAGTGGTGCCCCCACCAAACACTCGGGTAAAGTGCTTGCAGGAATTTGGCATTTTGAATTTAATTGAAGAATTTTGACCATCGAGGCACAATGTATTCTTTGTACGAATTTTACTTTATCAATACTAACGAAGCATGTCGTATAAGGTTCTGCAAGCTCTGTCTCGTTACATGAATAGAAAGGAACTGATGAAGCAGTTTGTTACTGCAAATGACGGCTGTGTAAATTATTTAAACTAGAAGTTTATTCTGCAAATCGATATCATATGAACAAAATGAAGCAGATTTCCGAAGTGTAAGGTTGCTTTCTATTAACTGTGGCACTTGAAAACATCGTGGTTTTTTCTAGCCTGTAGAAACACTTTTTGTGCTGTGTTGGATATAATGGAATTCGTGCTCCTACTACGAACGACGAGACTTGTCTTCAAATTAAGAAAAATGATTAACAGAATAGTTTAGAAATCTGGCTGAGAATTTTTTTCTTGGCGATACACGTTTTCTATTTTTTTAAATCTCAGCGCACATTATAAAAAATGATATTGATCATCACTGATTCTCATTGTAATTGTTCCAATGCTCCACAAAAGAGTGCACCAAACGGTGTTCCCACCTCAAGAATGCATGGTAGATGATAGTGGTTAATATAATGTTCAAAAAATGTGTTATACTGAGGTCGTAAGCAGATAAAAGAATTTGTCCCAAAATGTTGGAAGGCTCTATTATACTTTGGCAAAATCGTTGGAAGTGGGCTCAATGTCTTGTAAACATCGTGTTTCCTCTATGATTGCGTCGAATCAAGCCAGACGTTGACTAAGAACGATATTCTGCTGTTTGGCACATTCGATCTTAATGATTTGGTTATTTTTTGCAATGATCTGTGTTTGCTAGCGAGGGTTGCGAACGACACCACATGCGAAAAAGAATAGAGTCGCACAGTCGAGCACCTTCGGGTATACTGGTTGTGCAAAGTTTAGCTCCCTGGGCCACTTCTCTTAAAGGAGCATTCTTGGGCAAGTATGTATTTGATTTTGAACGTTACGTGTTTTACTGCTAAATTGTTGAAAATACGAAAGGAGGATATAAATTAGCCTGAATTTCGCGATGATGAGTTCAATGTTCCTTAAATCCTTACTCTCCTTCTAAATGCTACTTTTCCGTTATCGTTTAAAAAATGTCTTAAAAAGCTAGGAATTTTTTGCGCCGCCAAACCCGACATTTTTTAAAGTGTACGCTTTCATTGGTAAACTAGGACGAGGTAGATAAACAATTTTTATTCGGCTAACATTTTAGAGGGTGCAGTACAGTTCTTAGTGGCGCTCTCTAATACATATGTAATAGACTCCATGTCCAAAGCTCATCATACCAGCCATACCTCACCGTTCGGCAAATTGGTACCAGACTTGTCTGAGTGGATAGGAGCACTGACTCGATACATCGTTAGGCCACCGCAGAGTCACTGAATCATTTGCCGAATGTGCACTCAATCACCTCTAACAACGGCAATGACGTCAAATGCACTGGCGCAGCTGCTAGGGGATCAATCAAGACCGAGAGCGTTGACCTTTTATTTTTTCTCTAATGTTCCAACGTTTTCGTCTCCTTCAGATCCGGCAATCCCGTGGAGATTTTCTGCAGTTCCTCCAAGTCTCGATATGGTGACTTCGTGGTATCATCGAGTCGGATCTTCATCACCGGAGCCACACTAGATTGAGGCAAGCATTGAAATCCTTCGAACTGAGAAGTTCGCTCAACAAATGTAAAAACTCGTGTCTAGCTGACCTGAGGGTTTTATTTCTTCACATTTTTTTGTGAACCTGTATACAAATATACGAATGGTTTAAAAGCTAAGTCGTAATGGAACTATCATAAATTCAAAGGTGGTTTACACTCATCTTCTCACAGCTTATGGGAAGTCGCACACCAGAAAATATGGACACAGCAGAAGTATAAAAAAATGGAAATATTTGTAGTTACCTGCTCACATGCAGGATAACCTCGGCCGTGAATGGGAAGTGAAGGGTCAACAGTTTACAAAACGGCCACTAAGACAGGAAGTTTATGAGCTTTCTGAAAGAACGTTCAGTATTCTTCATAAACTAAGGCGAAAAGCAAAACACATTTTAATCAATTTTTTATTTGCTGCTTATTTATTTTCACGGCAAGATATGATGTGAAATACAACTGCAACGATGCTGAGATAGTTCCCAGCATCGACTTTCTTTAACCTCGGTACTCGGAATATAAAAGCGTCGTTTTATCGTTCAGCAGTCGCGAGGTTGTTAAACAGCATACATTTACTTCCATAGAAAAACACAATACAATACAACAGTAGCTGACGTTTCGGCAGTATCGCCTTCTTCAGAGCTGCTTTTTATGTGGCTTAAAATGAGGAAGATTAGAACAGCTGATTATAGTCGCATATGGTTGATGACTCTATGGTTGAGTAATCAACCAGATGCTGAGATATTTGCAAAATTTCTGAGCGCAGGTTTCCGTGACAAGGATCAAAACACGTTATTACCCCTTTCCAGTGGCCTACGTGTTCACAACTACAATATCAGTGAAATGCCGATTTGTGCATTTCAAATCAATTCCGTTTAGGGTGAATGCTGGAGAGCGCCTATAAAATACGGCTCAGAGAGGTTTTAATAATTCACATTAATAAATGCCAAGTGCACAGTATTGATGCAAGCCCTCCACATTTCGTCTTTCCATTGACGACTACGATGTCTGTTTCAGAAAGAACAGTGCAAATCACTTAACCTCTGTTATCACTATGGTGGCCGCCGGTTTACTAATAATGATTTTGACTTTACATAACTTAGGTGATCTTCAGTATAATTGCACCGTCTCCCATAGTCTAGCACTTCAAAAATGCTTAAATATTCTACTGGTTCACATTTCGGTTACGATCGTTGCACAACATTCCGGCTAGTAACAGCTTTCAGCAGCCCCATTTTGTAGGAGAGGATTTCAGAGAGAAAAGAGGGAAATTTAGCAGCGAAGTATTTTCACCCAACTACACCATTTTACCATAATCTCCGAGGCGATATGTTTCTGGTGTATGACAGTCAACTGAAAACTCGATGACTTCGGTGTCTTTTTTTCTATTGATTGGGAATCGTTTGCTAACGGCAGTATCGACGATGGATTATCTGCGATGGGGAAAAAATGAGATTTATTTTATGTGCTGGAAAATTTCCAACAACATGCTGGAGTTGAGTTGAAGCATCATATTATTGGATTAGAGTGTGAAGCAATTCGTGCGAGATGCAAACCGTCCTCACAACAATTTTATACTCATCTCTATTAAGGCGCTTAAGGATTGTTCTAAGGAAAAAAATCTTTATATGCTCCCACGCCTACTTTTAACAGCGATATTTGCAAGAAGTGGCTTCAACTCTACCAATAGGTAAGTCGTGCCTGGTAATTTGCCACGGACGCCAATCCTTGTTTGTAATCGAGGGTCGATTTAACATAGGAGGATCGTGCAAGAAAAGGTGTCCACTACAAGTAGATCTTTCTTCCGAGTACTTTAAATGCAAGAAATAGTTCTTTTTTTCGCTTTATTTTTTTTACCCTAGTTGATGTTAGGGATTGACAATTAACCTAGCTGGCAATGATAACAGAAAAACCTTCCTTTAAATAAAAAATCATAAACTTTAATGCCTTCGGAAGCGCTTTTTCTCAATCTTTTGGTGGGCAATCCACGCCAAATGACTTTCCCAAATGAATACCACTCATGACCTTAGTGAAACGGGATTTTGGCTTCTACATGGTCCTTGAGTGGTCGGTTACTTTCACATTCCTACTTTCGTTTGAGTGGTCGGTTACTTTCACATTCCTACTTTCGTTTCTGATTTTGGTTTTAACACCTCTCCGATTCAACTAGTAGGAAGACTCGAGCGAAGGATTCGTCGCCGAAAACAAACCTCCCTCTGATCAACATCGTGGTGAAGACCTGGATACGCGCTTGTAAAGTTAAGACATGACTCTAGGGACGACTAAGTTGCACAACCAGCAACGGCACGCCTCAGTACCCCACACTGAGTGCTCCCGTCTATGACGTCAGGAGTTGAGACGACCGGTGAGACGCCAGAAAATCTCGGGTTACGCAGGACGTCATTGGAACCGGATCTGACCAATACACGCACGACACGCCATGGAGATTGTTTCTTACTAGGCACGTATAAAGCCAGAACACTCTCCACATACGCCGATCTTCGCGCCCTTCTTGTAGCTGCAGATCACATCGAATTTCGTGTGATCGCATTACAAAGAAACAAAAATCAAGAAGACCGACATACGCCAAACTAAACAAAGGGACCTTTGCGATCCGTGGAGAGAAGGTCCGGTCACGAAAGTGTCGGTGGCGTGGGCTTTGTCGTCCACCCGTCCATTGTCCATCTCGTCAACTCATACGAGATGCTTTCCCCTCGTATAACGGTCTTCAAATGTCGCGTCATAAAAAGATCACTATCATCAACTGCTTCTCACCGACCGACGCAGCTGATCAGTACGAATTAAATGCGTTCTACTATCAGTTGGAGGAAGTCATCCGCAATGATAAAGCATATCGATAAATTTGTTGTTGGAGACTTCAACGCCAGAATAGGAAAGGCCAATGAAAGCGAATACAGGATCTGAAATTTTGCATTAGGAGAGAGAAATGAGAATGGGGACCGTCTCGCAGGACCCCTGTCAGCAGCGCGTCTCTTCCATGGAAAACTCGTTTTTCCAGAAGAAAGAAAGCCGCCGCTGGACATAGGAGTCTTCCAACGGTATGACTCATGCAGAAGTCGACTATATTCTGACAAAGAGAGGATGGTGCCTACTTGACACATCGGTAGTCCCGCCATTCTGTACTATTTCCAATCAGAGCGTTTTTCGCGCGAAGATTCGATTCAGCCGCAAGCTGGAAAAGAACTCTCTTCATCGACCTACGAAGAAAAGGTCTACCTGCATACGACGAGAACATTCTGAACGAAGTCCTGTCCAAATGTGACTGGCAGATTAAAGAAGACCCGACCGAAGACTACGAGCTGCTTGTCGAATGACTGAAAAGCTGTGCTAAACTCGCATTAGTTCCTCAAGCAAGGACATCGGATCAAATCTCCACTACTACTAAGGAGTTTCTCGAAGACAGAAGGAAACTGAAGCTTGGTCCTACTGCAACACATTTAACATGGCTAGTAATAAATGCCAGCTGCAGAGGAGCTTTGCAGGAAGATCTACCACGGTACAAGCAGAAGGAAATACTGGAAGCAGCAAAGAAAAAGAAGCAGTCTGAAAAATGCCGTCGGGACTTGTGTGGTTACAATGTTTCGCTGTCAGCCCTGATGAACGAAGACGGGATCGTCGAAACCTTCCGCCATGATATGGAATTAATAGCGGAAACGTTCAACACCAACTCTTTCCGTTCCACAATCCCCATCCCATTCGCTAATATCCCCGCCGGAAGAAAACCCACCTAGAATTCTTCCGTCGGAGGTTCCAGTTGCAATAGAAAGCAGGAAAAGAGACACAGCTCCAGGACCCGAGAGTATCACTGCCGATTTCCTTAGAGCTGGAAGCCACAATTTACACGTAGTTCTCGCAGATCATATGACAGACTACCTTCAAAAAG
The DNA here is from genome assembly GCA_018806985.1 of Angiostrongylus vasorum. Taxonomy (NCBI): domain Eukaryota; kingdom Metazoa; phylum Nematoda; class Chromadorea; order Rhabditida; family Metastrongylidae; genus Angiostrongylus; species Angiostrongylus vasorum. The sequence continues at coordinate 135,892 of JADANN010000371.1, forward strand.
AAAAAAAATCCCCAGACTAGTGGAGGACGTCGCGCGCGGTCATTCTGCTCAAGAAAGGAAACCGAAGGAATCTTCGTAACTATCCTCCCTATATCCTTGTCAAGTGTACTCCACAAGCTCTTTACGAAGATTATCCTCTCGCGCATATCAAGGACATTGGATGAGGCACAACCAGTCGAGCAAAGCAGGATTTCGAAAAGTATTTTGCTACACGAACCACATCCAAACCGTGTCCAGAGGTCATCGAAATTTGTTGGGAATACCACTTTCCTCTTGTCCAAACCTTTGTCGACTATGAGAAAGCGTTTGACAATGTCGAAACAAATGCAATCCAATCAGCACACGTCGACCAAGGAGTGGACCCGTGGACCCGTCCTACATAAGAACTCTGTTCAACTGTTATCGGAACTCCACTGCAAAAATACAGCTTTTCTATCAACCTCTTACCAAGCCCATAGAAAAAGGGGTTCTACAGGAAGAAACAATATCGCCAAAGCTGTTCAGTGCTGCACTGCAGCGGGTAATGAAAGCCAATCGATTGGGATGAGAAAGGCATACGTATTGATGGAAAATTTCTACCAAACCTTCGTTTTGCCGACGACATTGTCATCTTCTCAAAAAGCACTAGCGAAAGCAGAGGGTGATGCTCAACGAGCTCAACGAAGCGGGGAAAAAGATCGGACTTCGCATAAATCGAAAGAAGACCCAGTTTATGAAAAAATCCATGGTGCGATGGTGAAAAAAATTGAACTGGATGGCTCTCTCATTGCTGAGACCACCTCGTACGTATACCTTGGGCGATCAATAAACATGGAAAACAACATGAAGGAGGAACTAGATAGAAGAAGGATAGCAGTTTGGACCGCATTTCGGGCCTCTCAAAGAAGCCACCGACGAACTGAAGGACCTGAAAATCCGCGCATCATCTCTTTGATTCTGCGGTCCACCCAGCGCTCTGTTATGCTGCGGCGACGTGGGTTGATACTTCAAGTACGTTAAGAATGATTTGCATTGCTCGCAGAGAGCTCGAGCGATGTCTTCTGAAATATAACCGGCCCTCTCAATATCTAGCCGGAATGCGAAGCCCTGACCTTTCGAAATCTGAGAGATCAAGGAAAATATACATCGACAGCGAAACATATATGGGTTGGTCACGTAATGAGAAGAACAGACGACAGATGGACGAAAAGAACAGTAGAGTGGACTCCAAGAGAATGCAAACGTTCCCTTGGGCGGCCACCTACACGTTGGGCGGACGGGTTCGTAAACCAAGTTAATCAGCTGTACCCGTAGCTGCAGTTGTTTTTATAGATCATGGTATGAGATTCGCAAGTGCTACCATGCTCGAACAAGACCACCATCACGGACTACGATTGCGAGAGAAGGGAACGAATGGCATATGTGCTGGGGTCCGCACGGCTTGTGAAAACGGACCGTCCAAGTATCCACGTAAGTAAGACCTCAGTGAAACAGATTCGTAACGACAAAAACTCGCGAAGCGAAAAATGTTAAATATTCTGTTCTTCTCCATTGAGTTTTGCCGCTATAACCGTACTGAAACTGACATTTGGTCACGGCGGTAAGTGCATATGACATGAAAGTACAAGGT
>JADANN010000371.1:142500-218190 GCA_018806985.1 Angiostrongylus vasorum
AAGTTTATCCCCTTTCTCGATTTCTGGAAGAGTGTAGGAAATAAATTTAAATTCCTAGAAACTTCGCCAGCGTTTTAATTTCAACGCACTTTATCACCATAACTCAATGCAATCTGATTACAAACGTTTCCGTATAAACCCTACCAGGTAGTGAAGAAACTTGTTCTTGAGGTTATTGATGTTCTCGAACAGCAGAGTGGCGGCACTGACCTCTCTGATGCAATAATCTCAATCATTTTGGTGTGGCTCACTGTTCAAGTCAATTTCAAGTATAGTCCACTGAAATGCGTGCGAGTGGAAGTGAACCCAGCTGGAAATGCGGAGTGTAGGTTTTTACTTTTTAACAACACTTTAGAGAGGTTACACTAATAACGCACAAGCACATTAAGAAGAACTAAATTACGTTCATTGTTAAAACTCTTTATATTTAGAATGAAATGTGCAGTTGAATTAACTGTGAAGCAGACGGTTTAAAATCCTTTGTGCTTGCCATAATTTCGAGATCTTTTTAAAGGATAATGCGTACTCAGAACCTTATAATTACTAACACTTTAGTTAGTATTGCTAGTTATTAGTACTGATGGTAATTTAGAGTATCACTATTGGATGCGATGGTGCATTGCCTAATAGGCGCAAGGCTCTCGTTCGAGCAGGCGCGATCCAAAATCCATTTGCGAATCCGAAGCTTCGTGAATGCTGTTTTTCGAAGAGAAGAAACGAACGCAAGAAGCGCTAGGATCCTCTCCATAAATGCTCTCATATCGCTTGAAAAAGTCATTTGCAGTGCACCATCCAGACGGTCCAGATTAATTAAAGCCTAAATAGCGTGCGTTAGGAGAAAGAACCATTTAAATCTAATTCCATCTTTTTTTGAAAAAGATAACAACAAAGTAAATTTTGCCGAGGTTATCAAAGCGGAAACGATAAACGAGGATGGTGAAGTGCCTTGGAAAAAATCATGGAAACGGTGAAATCCTCAAAATTGGCCATGTTCAACTTTCTTACATTTAATTGGAGTATACTCTCCATTAGTTGTCTAGACAATCCAACAAATAAATTATTCCCCCTTCCAATAAGTATTTCTGAGAGTTCTAACCACGTATATTCGCACTCATTACGACAAAGTAATTCAAACATAGAGGAGCAAAAACCAGTAACAAGGAATTTCAACCGTTAGTCGGACAAAAATAAGGTCTTTAAAAATTCTGCCTGTAGATGGAGTTCATACTGCTTTAAAACACTGCTGCTGAAATGGTTTTAATACTAAATGCAACATTTTCATAAAAGAGGGCAAATAGCACAGTGGAAGTAATGCCGATCTTCACGAGCACGGTACTGGTTTCACTCCACTACAGGCTCACTAAGCGTCTCATCCCTCCTGGGTCGGGAAATTAGTATCGGACTTGTTCAGGAAAAGATCATTTTATGTAGTTCAGTTGGAAACGCTCTAGCACAGCTATCTCAGGACCCCAGGAAAAATCGTCTCGACCAGCATTCTATAAGGTTCAAAATGAAATGAAAATCCCCAAGCAGCAGCCGAAGCCACACGAAAAAAGTTGGAAAACTCATATGGATGATGGATGCGAATAATCGAATCGAATTTGAGAAGTGATGGTAGCCGCACTATAGACGCGAGGACAGGGGAGGACAGGTCGAGTAAAATAAAATAACAAAAAACTTTAAACCAACAAAACAAAAATTTTCAACGACGCAAAAAATTACGCATAAAAACTTATTATCGGACTCGTCTGACTTTTCTGTACAAGTAAACTTTTTGATTAAAGATGTTATTTGTAGCTGAAGAAGGCGTGATAATGCCACACTGCTTCATAAGGAGAACACGGTGACTGATTTGTGCACTTGAGTGGTGAACATGATGAAGTGTAAGATAATGGACGGCTCGATGTTCGGGCCCATCCCCGCGATGAACGTGTCAATTTCGGGAAGCCTCACGGGTGTGTTACTTGCCTTTCCGCACAAATTCATTTCAAGAAGAAAAAAAAGTATTAGACCACAAACGTCATTATGGCGAACTGTTTGAGAGAGGTGTGCCAAGGTGTGGTGAACAGAGCAGCTCGAATGTTGACATCCGGCCCATTTGGAGCGAACTTCTTTTCGGCATTTGCGACCGTCAAATGAAACGCTACTCAAATGTGAAGTGATCGCCATAAACTACTTCGTCATTAAGCTTCCAGTGATAGTAAAGTTTTAACCAAAAATGTGCTCAATGGTTAAACCTATGTGAAGAAGCAAAAATGATCTTGAAATGTGATAAATCATTAGTGCTCTCCTAGAAAGCCTAACTAGCGAGACTCGATTGAAGAGTTTTCCACACAAGAAGTGGCCAACAAAAATCTCTAAGCAGATGTTCAAAAAAATGCTCCATGGTCAGCTCACGGTAGATCAAAAAGAAACTCGTAAAAAATGAAATACCCTGCAAACCAGTAAACGATTTAGAACGAATAGTTCTACTGTAATATGTTATAAAAAAGCTCCTGTACCGCAGCATGACTGCAGTTGGTATTGCTAGCAATTAGTACCGATAACAATTTAGAGTGCCACTATTGGGTGTGGTGGTGCACCGTTCAATTTGCGTGATGCTCCGGTTCGAGCCGGCCAGGCCTCCTGTATTTGAGCTCTTGTAATTTGCGCAAGAATTGTCCAGTATTTGTTTGCTCACTGCAATCGACAAAGGTTGACGACTGCTCGTCGTGGTGGAAAACGCCATATAACGGCAATTCCAGGATTTCTGGAAGGACCTGCTCCCGCAGTATGAGTCAACACACAGAAGAAAGAAAGTGAGACGAAAATCTTAAAATACCACGTCAAGCAACATAGTGATCCGAACGTTCGTAAATGGCGTCTGCAAGAAGAAGAAACGAATTAAAGAAGGGCTGGGATCCACTCAACGTTTGATGTCATACCGTGTCTAAAAAACTCAATTGTAGACGGTCCATCCAGACGGTCCAAATCAATTCCAGCCTAAAGAAAGAACGTAAGGAGATAAAAAAGATTTATTGCCGATGTTGTTGCAGGAAGAAATCATGAAAACGGTGAAGTGCCCAAATTTTCCCATGTTCAACTTTCTTGCAATTAATTGCAGTATACTATCCGCTGCTTATTTGGGCAATTCTAACGAATAACTTATTTCCACTTCCGATAAGCATTTCTAAGAATTCTATCCAAGGACGTCAACGGATTACGACAATGTAGTTCAAACCAAAAAGAACAAAAAGCTGCAAAAAGAAATTTTATCCGTTAACCAAACGAAAACAAGGTTTTAAAAAAATTCTGACTGTCGTTGGGGTTTCAACTACTTCAAAACATTGTCACTGGAATGGTTTTAACACTTATTATAGTATTTTCATACAAGAGGAGGAGGCCTCCACACTGGCACTGATGTCTGTCATCGCGAGCATAGTGCTTATTCGATTACACTCCAGGCCTACCAGGCCTCTGATCTCTTCGGGTTGGGAAACTAGTACCGAGCTCGCCCGGCAAGGAACAACTCTCTGCAATTTAAACGAGAGCGCTCCATCCCGGCAATTTCGGGATTCGAGGGAAAGCCGACTCGACCAGCATTCTACGACATTCGAGGTTAAATGAAAATCGTCAAGGAGCAGCCGAAGTGACACGCAAAGTGAAGAAAACCTAAGTGGACGATGAAAGCGAAGAATAGAATCGAATGTGAGAAGTGCTGCGATCCGCGCAGTGGACGTGAACAAAAGAAAGCTCGTATCACCTGCACCACCTGTAGTGCCGTTGGTCGTCGAGTGACTCGCGCGAGCGCCAGTAAAGGTTCCATTTTTTACCTGTCGCGTACAAGAGTAGCCCAGTGAGTTCTGCTAGCCCTAGGGAACTCGTCGTGCATCATATCTTTCTTCTAGGCCTTTCGTGAAGAACTCTGACCGTCGGGTCGGTGGTCTTCCTGCAATACGTTTGACATCCTGAGGAATCCAGTCACTAACGGCTCTTGTCCATTGGCTGTCATTCATACGCATTACGTGTCCGGCCCACCTTTTATTCGACTGTTTGGTGTGGCGTACAGAACTGCATCTTTGATATTTGATCGTTGACGCTGTTCGGAGCTACGGATCCCTTCCCTTACTTGTATGACGCAAAACACTTCTAGCGTCGTTGTTTCGACTGCACGTTCAATAACACTGAGTTATCTTTCATCCTGTTTACACAGCGACATGGTTTCTGACGCATAGGTTAGAGCAGGAAGTACCGCTGATTCGAAAAGATGGGCACGGAGTTGAGTGCTCTTTGTTCACTTCACTGCATCCTCGACGCTCTTAAGCTTTCCAAGCTGCTCGTTTTTTTTTGTGCTTACCTCTGGAGCTAAATCGCTCATAGTGCTCATTTGCTGACCTACATAGATATAACTGGAGCATTCAGAGATACTCGATTCGTTGAGGCATGAATAAGGTATGCGTGATCAATCCGTTTTTCATGAAAATCGTAAATGTCAGGTTTAGTCGAAGACCAATCTTTCCACAGGCTTTACAAAAGACGGCCAGCATTCGTTCAGCTTCATTCCAACGTTCGGACGACGTTCTGGAGGGTGTCGGTAAAGAATTTTGGCGAAATAGTATCGCCTTGCCCAACTTCACTTTTCATGTCGATGTTAAAATCGTTGTAGAATGGTGATATCGTCGTTGTGAAATTTTTATACAGCTCACGAAGAATAAGAGACAGCTCGTATGAAATGATATAGTAAAACTTCCAAATCCTTACTTTCCAACAGCCTCGACATTGATGAATTAGTTGATCAATTTCTGCATTGTTCAAAAGAAATTTATACAAGTGGTACACAAAAATTCGAAAAGACGCGAAAAGTTAGTGATAAAACTGATTATCTCGTCAGACTTTCAAAATGGAGCCAACGTTTAATTAAAGATCTTACATGCAGTTAATGGAGTTGATGCCATGATGATGCCCCACTGCATTATCGTCGGAAACACGGTGACAGCTTTATGCAATGCAATGAACAATCAAATGATGTGTAGGCTACAAGATGGCATGATGATCGGACAAATTCCTCCCATGCACTTATCAATTTCCGGAAGCCTCACGACAACAAACTTCATCATGGCGAACTGGTCGCGAGAGATGTGGCAAGGTGTGGTGAACAGAGCAGTTCGAATGATGGCAACGGGTCCATTCGGTACGAACTTCGCCTCGGCATTTGCGACCGTTAACTAAACGCGAGCTTAACTGTGAAGCGTTCGGAATAAACTGTTTCACCATTAAGTTCACAGCGATAACAAAGCTCTAACACAAAAAATGTGCTCAATGGTTAGACTTGTGTTTAAATACAAAGTTGGGTTTAAAATATGATAATCCTCTTGTGTTGTCCTTGAAGGAGGATTGATGGCTTGTGCATAGAAGAAGTGGCCGAGAAATATCTCCAAGTACACTCTTTCAAAAAATGCTTCATCCTCAGCTCACGGTTAGTATAAAAAAGCCCGCATAAAATGAAATTCACTATAAAACGCTAAAAGACTTGAAATAAATAGTTTTACTTTGTTATTCCTTAAAAACAGAGCTCCTATAACACAAAAAATTAAAAGTAGTACAGCATATACACCGCTACTTTGTTACCGCTCCTCTCGCTAGCCCTAGTCTCTCTCATCTTTCACGGTTCAGCAAGTAAATGGTAACCTTTGCTAGGAGGAGAGAAATAATGATTTAATTTGTTGGTGAGTAAATGAGAGTCACTGTTGAACGCTTTGTTCCAATCGCTGTGGAAATGCTTTAGAAATTTAAAAAAACCGCAATCGTCGCTCCTTGAGAAATGGTCATATTTGTTGGTGGAGAACTCAATCGATAACGTTGAGAAAAGACGTTGTCTCTTCGTTTCGTTTTCCTACGTCTTTGGACCTTCCGTTTTTTCTCATCGTTCTATTTTTCCTCCTATTTAATCTTTGTAATTTATCGAAGAACCTTTCTTTGCGGATTAGCTATCCGAAAACAGTTGTAGAAGGGGTCCACCTCTCTTTCAACTGTTGCTCACATTAGCGAGTAACAACAGGTGACGGTAACTTATTCGTGACGAGAAAGTTGGAGATGAAGAAGAATCAAGCGCGACGATAAAATTTCGCATAAACTGACCAGAAAGGAAAGTAGATAACTGTACGGCAGAGCCGATATCTCAGACATGTGAGAAGTTCTCTTTATGAATGACAAGAGTCCCGTCATTTAAACGTCCTATGTCCATCTTCCTTATCTTCGTCTCTTGTTGAGCTATCACAAGGGACTTGGTGCAACTCAGCGGAAGCTGTAAAGGTCGCGTGGAAACGATGTTAGAGAGAGAGCTAGTTGATGGCAATAACTATCATCTATGTTATCGGATCTGGCGCTGTTCGATTTTTCGCCGATGAAATGGCATGTCAGATTTCGGAAGGGGAGAATTGGTGGTACCACTTTTCCATCCTTCTTTATTTCGTATGACAGAAGGTGGACGTGGCTATCAAAAAGTTCAGAGTAATATTCGTGAGTGATTTTTTCCATTGCCTTTCTGGACGCTGTAACTGTTCCGTTTGGTCATCGAAGTGCAATCACCTTGGTCTTGCTTTGGTGGGCTTTACGAAATGTTTTTTCCCATCCTTTGCAGCTTCGACCATTACTACTGCTCTTCTCTTTTCAAGATCTTCATTGCCTGTCTGTATTGATTTGCAAGTTCGGGACGATAGTTCGCGGTTGCCTGCAGCTCATGCGATTCCACGTTAGCGTATCAGCTCGAGAGTTTCGACAAACGTCTCTTGCTGGCTTTCACACTCTCATCTTTCCTAACGCTAATGTGAAGATGTTGAATGAGCCGATCGCATCCCTCGTCGATGTTGTTGAGAACATCTTTTTAGTAGCCGACTAGTGAATTGAAGAAGTGCCGGTTTCTTGTGGTTCTTGGATTTCGGTTTTGAGTTTAGAGGCTTTTTTCTACATTCATGGAGAAATGGAACCTTGCACGAAGGAGGGAGATTGTCTGATCCCGGGTAGAGTTTTGAAACAACGGCGAAATTTGTTAATCAAAACCTTCTATTTGCTATGATGTGGTCTATTTCGTTATGGTACTCTCCATTGAGACACTCACATATCTAGCGTTGAAGATAGCGCTTCTGGAATCGCAAGTTAGCATGGATGGTCTTGGTCGCTATGATAAACTCAGATTGTCGCTCACCCTTTTCGTTTCATTCTAATCCGTTGGTTTCAATGTAATGTTCTTTAGAGGGTTTTTTTTTGGTGCAATCTTGCCGTTGTAATCTCCAATGAAGACCTTGAAGAATGTATGGTCTCCTCTGTAGAACTTCTCGAAGTCCATATAGAATGCTTTGACTTCTTCTTCGTCGTAGCTTGATGTCGGCGCGTAAACGACGAAGATTGTAAAAGCCGGTATTGATCCACATCTTTTTAATCGTAAACGTCCGATTCGGGTTGTTAGTTGTTCGAATGAATCGATGTTCACGCACAAACTCGTGTTGACGAAAACGCCGACGCCGCCGACTCCTCTACTGTCGCATGTTCCGAGGAACAGTTCTTCTCCGTTGTCATAGAAGGCGTTGAATGGGTGGCATCGTCTCGTCTCGGCCAAGCCGATGACGTCGTACTTTTATCCTTCTCGCTTTGCATGAGCAAGTCTTCTATCGAGGACTCGGATGCAAGTGTGCGTGCATTGTTGGTAGAGATCGTTACCATAGTTCTTTGTAAACCAGGCAGCTTTCATTGGCCCTGATATCTTAGCACTCTCTCCGTACTCCTACTACCCAACGCTGCGAATTTGGGGCTCTTTAGGGGTTAAGGGTTACCTCTGACTTGATTGCAGACTTTTGGCCGAATTGATTCGTAAAATTCAATCTGCGTAATCTTGAATGTACCCACAGAGGTGGGCATGAATACGCCTCGTGTATACAGAAAGGAGGTGCTAAATCGGTTCGGCAGAAACGTAGAACCCATCTCTTGGATCACCTTCGTCTCAGAGAAGCAGCGGTCGCTTTGGCCTTCGATGAATCCCCCTATCCTCCACCACGGGACGCGCCACGCAGCTTTGCGTCTAACCTGCTCGAGATCTCTCATATGAGGGAGATCCGTAGGTATGAGATGGTTGTAGAAATTAATCACAAATGAGAAATTAACCATCGTCTAAAGTTCGTCTACAGCTAATGAACTGGTCCACAGTTCTACAATGATGAGAAAATCTTCTACACCCTTTATAACTAGCTGTCTTCGAACAGTGATGTATGGGAAATGCTATACCAACGACCGTTCGGCCAGTGAGTGATGTTATTCCATTACTACACACAGTGAACTAAGATCAAAACTATGATTACGTAAATACGACTTGGTGTATCAAATACAAAATGCCCCAATAAATCAATTTCTACATTAGTGCTACGTTTTCAGGAGTCAGCAGTCCATGAGTCGCCACAGCTCTGCCTTTAATGGAGCAATTTATCGTTACCATAAGAATGACATTAATTCGGTAGTTAAGAGGACTAGCTTCTGATATAGCAACGTTCACTACAGTAATAAAGCCAACAGTCTTCAAGAAGGTTCTATCAATACCCGTCAACAAATGAAAAGTGGCATATAAAAGAAAAAATCCTTGGGGGTTTATCTGTTCTTTAGGAGATTCCTTTAGAAGCCCGCCATGCATTTGATTTTTCATCCATCTAGGAGATGACTGAATGTTGCCCACTGACTTGTGCTATCATACGCATTTTACAAGTCGGTGTTGTTAATATCCCAAACAATTCTGGTAGCAATTACGAGAGCGCGGACTGGTAGAAAGCTTGATGGGTCTGTAGTTCTTCTCAAAACAATGATAACGTGTGTGTTGCAGGGCACCACAAACCACTGTGCTACACATGCTCGCAGTACCATATAGCTAGTTGCCAAATAAACATTTCGTATCAACCTGTTGTAGTTTCAACAATATAAAAAAAATGTACGGTTAGCTAGAACTAGCTGAGAGACAGGCGAAACGAAAGGACCCGCATGGTGTGGTGGTGACCGCGTTACTCCCCGGAAAAGGACAATAGCGCGTTCGTTCCCCACCACCGGCACCTGCGGTCTAGAGTTTTGCAAATATCTCAGCTTCATCAAAGTTATATAGTTAGCGTTTGTTTGAAAACCTTTTTGATTTTTTGTTACTATGTCGTATAACACTTTCTCTATGTATTACTTTCCCTCGTGGTTCCGTCTTATAGCGGGTCAAAAAATTTCATCGTCATCTGTGGAAATATGTGTTCGCCCTAATGAAAAAGCTCTTATTAGAAAAATCTGCACTAAGAATAAAAATTTCTCTAAGTTCTAGGAAATTGAGAGAAAAGCACAGAGAGATGCATTGCGTTTACATTCTCCTCCATTACGCTAGCGGTGTTAACCGTATCGCCAAAATCACAGTATCAAGGCATGATTATTCCAACAACACCTTAGCTGTCACTACAGTTCCTAAAAGATTGCTTTATTTGTTCTTATAAACTGATCTTATTGATCTGATGCGAGTTTGGTATAGTTGTCTCATTCGTGACGGCACGGCTCTGAGGAAGGCGAAATCGCCGAAACGTCCGCCATCAACCAACAACACCAACGATAACAAAAACCCGTACCAACCTCGCGTCAACTCAACAATATCAGTTTGCAAGATCATATAAATTAAAAAACAACAACCATTTACGCCGAGGTTTATGGAACGTCGATCTTGTTAGTCCTAGAATAATTATGCATCTGCACATAAAGAAAACGTTTATTAAAATGGCTTGAGCAAAAGCGATGTCCTCTGAAATATAACCGACACTCTCACTATTAAGCCGGAATGCGAAGCTCTGACTGTTCGAAATCCACGACATCTTTGAGATATAGGAGAATGTTCATCGGTAGCGAAACATGCATGGTTCGGTCATATACCGAGAAGAAGGGACGACAGATGGACGAAAAGAACTGTAGAATGGACTTCACGAGCATGCAAAAGTTCTCTAGGACGACCACTTAAGTGTTGAGCGGACGTGTTTGCAAACAAAGTTAACCACGAACAAAACCACCTCCATAGAGGCCGACTGCGAGGAAATGAAATGAATGACAAATGTGTTGGGATCCACACAACTCGTGCCCGCAGACCATCCAAGTCTCCAAGAAAGTATTCAAGCAAATCGGCAAGATTTATCTGAATTGAGCTGACCACGCAACATTAAGAATCTTACATGAGTGTAGCTTAACCGAAACAGACCCTGGTGTGCAACAAAATATTCATTCTGTTGTTCATTAGCTGCAACACTTTTTTCTCTTCCGTTTTTCATCCAGAGAGCCGAGTTGGAATGCCAGGGTAGCAAAAAATGGAAGGTCGAAGAAGTTTGCACTCATGCTGCTTCTATGAGCTTTTGGAATCGCTTCTTTGTTGTTAGGCCGCCAAAAGCAAGTTATTTGTAATAACCATTTTCACAGTAACGTACCAAGTGTATACAGCTGAAGCTTTTGGAAACGCTGGTTCCATTGCACGTAGATGGGTCGTCGAAGCGGATCCAGTTTTGACAGACGTATTTCTCGTCGAATTCATCAATACATTGGTTCCTCCACACAAAAAGATATCGAGGTCGTTTAGTATTTTTTCCGCCTTGTTAAATCATCATGTAATGAAAACAATCGGGACAATTCACCGGCTTTTTGCGTCTTTTTCTGTTCACACTAATAATGAAAAGGCTATAAAGAGGAGTTGTTTCTCTGTGTCTAGCTACACACTTCATCAAGGATCATTTGTGTATTGGCTGAGAATCTCTTGACTTTCTAGTGTATTTGCAACATTTCTATTTTCAAATATCAAAGCGATTGCCGATGAAAGTGGTATCGCCGTCACCAAAATGACTTTCTCGGCTATGTAGACATAATCCATTTACATTGAACTTCCACGCAATTCGAACATGTTTGTATTGTTGCGTTTCCTTAAATGTTCTATTAATCCTGATGACTGCTGAGATATTTGCAAAACTCCGGACCGTAGGAGTCTCCGGTGCGGGAACGAATGCGCTATTGTTCCTTTCGGGGAGTAACGCGTTCACCAACACACCATGCGGGTCCTTCGTTTCGCTTGTCTCTCAGCTAGTTCTATCGATCTTTTTGCCATCAGCAATCACCCATCAACGGCATTGATTTGGGAGCCTAGATCGGCATTGAACCCCTGTTAAGCCGAGGTTGTAGTTTGAATAAATGCTCTCGATTAGTCATTTCGAACGGCAGTCGATACATTAAACCGTTGTTATCGGCACTGTGTGCGTTTCTGTTGTTATAGAACAATAAAATCCTATCATTTTTTCGAAGTGTTATATATGGACTTCCTGAAGTTCTACAGAGAAGACCATACATTCCTTAAGGTCATCATTGCAGATTTTAACGCCAACAGTGGACGAAGAAGAACGTTTGAAGAACGTCACGTTGGGATCCATGGGTTAGAATGGAACGAATAAGGTGAGTGGCTTTCTGAGTTTATCATGACGGTCAAGCCCATGGATGGTGACTCGCCAGTGGAAAGCACCATAACGAAATAGACCACATCATAGTAAACCGAATGTCTTGACTAACCAATTTTTCTGTTGTAGCAAAACTCTACACGAGATCAGACCACCGCCTCCTTCGTCCAAGATTCCAATTTTTCCAGAAAGGGAAATAGACGCTAAATTTAAAAAACGAAGTCCTTAAACTATTGTAAACCGGTGCTTACTCAACACACTAATGGGCTGATAAAAGATACCGTTGTCGACAACATTCACAAATAATGCGATCGGCTCATTCAACATTATCACGTTAACGATATGAAAGCTGAGAGTTCGAAAGTCACCAAGAAACTTCTGCCTCCAGAAACTCTCGATCTGGTACGCCAACGTAGAATCGCACAAGCTGCAGGCAACCGCGTACTAACGTCCGAACTTGCAAAACAATGCAGACAGGCGATAAAAGAAGATCTTAAAGAGAGAAGAGCAGCAGTAATGGTCGAAGCTGCAGAGGCTGGGAAAAAGCATTCGCAAAGCCCACCGAAGCTTCGCCAATTACCTGACCAAGATGATTGCACTCCGACGCCCAGACGGAACAGTTACAGCGTCCAGAAAGGCAATGGAGAAAATCATTCACGATTACTACTCAGATCTCTTCGATAGCCACGTCCACCTTCCCGTCATATGAAATAAAGAGAGGATGGATATGTTGTACCATCGGTTCTCATTTCCGAAATCCGACATGCCATTTCGTCGGTGAAAAATTCGAACAACACCAGGTCCGGAGATGATAAGATCAGAACACCTGAAGAACCTTCCGCCAGTCCTCTGTAAACACACTGGCTCGGCTCTTAAACACGTTACCTGTCTGAATGCAAGGTCCCTACTCAGTGGAAGACCAGCAAGACCGTGATATTGTTCAAGAAGGGTGACCTACACGATATCGGGCAACTATCGCCCAATCTGCTTGCTGTCTGTCGTCTACAAACTTTTCACTCGAGTCATCCTAAACAGGATTGACAGAACACTGGACGAAGGACAGCCATGTGAGCAAGCAGGGTTTCGAAAAAGGATTTAGTACGATGGACCACATCCACACGATAACAAGACTCATTGAAGTATCGCGAGAGTACAAAAGACCGCTCTGTCTCACTTTCATCGATTTAAAGAAGGCCTTTGATTCAAACTGAGATAGAAAGCAGTCATGGAAGCCCTTGATAGTCAAGGAGTCCCTACTCAGTACATAAAGATTCTTCGTGAGCTGTACAAAAAGTTTCACAACCAAGATATCATCACCATTTTACAACGATATTAACATTGACGTCAAAAGAGGGGTTAGGCAAGGCGATACCATCTCGCTCAAAATTATTTACCGCCACCCTCCAGAACGTCATGCGAACATTGGAATGGGATAACATGGGAGTGAAAATCGATGGTCGGCAGTTACACCATCTTCGCTTTGCTGATGACATCGTCCTTATAACACCAAACATTAGCCAAGCGGAACGTATGCTTGCCGACTTTGATAAAGCCTGTGGAAAGATTGGTCTTCGACTAAATCTTACAAAAACGATGTTCATGAGGAACGCATTGGTTTCGTATGCCCCCATTCACGCTCAACGGAACGAATATCTCCGAATGCTCCAGTTATATCTATCTAGGTCGGGGAAATCAATATGATGAACGACCTAGCTCCAGAGTTGAGCAGAAGGGAAACGAGCGGCTTGGCGAGCTTTCAAGAGCATCGAGGATGTAGTGAAGAGAACAAAGAACACTCGACTCCGTGCCCACCCTTTTCGACTCAATAGTACTTCCTGCCCTAACGTATGCGTCAGAAACCTGGTCGCTGCGTAAGCAGGATGGAAGATCACTCAGCGCTAGTTGAACGCGCAGTGGGAAGGGACGATGCTAGGAGTATCCCGTGTCACCCAAGTAAGGGAAGGGATCTGAAGCTCAGAACTGCGTCAACGATCAGAAATCAAAGATGCTTTTTTGCACGCCAAACAGTTGAAGATAAGGTGGTCCGGGCACGTAATGCGTATGAATGACAACCTATGGACATGAGCCGTTTGTGACTGGATTCCTCGGGATGTCAAACGTACTGCAGGAAGACCAGCGACCCGATGGTCAGAGTTCTTCGCGAAGAGCCTAAAAACAGATATGATGCTCGACGAGTTTCTAAAACAAGCATAACCTACTAGGCTACTCTTGCACGCAGTAGAGAAAAAATGAACATTTAATTGCGCCCACATGAGTCACGCGACGATCAGCGGGACTACAGATGATGCAGGTGATGTTGCATTTCCTATGGCAAAAAAGGTAAAATGCTACACTCATTTAGACTCGATATGACGACTACGAAGGACTACGTTGCAATAAAAAGAACGAAATGTGGGAGGTCAGCAAAAGTCAATGTGGCTGTTATGGAGACGAAATCACTGACATTGTTAGAAATGATAAATATTTAAGCCAAACTCGTTTAGACTTACCAGGAAAGCAAGCAATGTGGACGAAGTTCCGCACCCTTTCTTTCATGATCTCCTACTTCAGTGCATAATTTAATACGTATTCCTTAACCGAGAGCCTAGTGGGCGGATATCACAGAGGTACTAATATCCTCATCGTGAACACGGTGCTTGTTCAATTTCCGCTCCGTGCCAACAAAACCCTATCTTTCCGCCGGGGTTCGGAAAATTCCTAACGGATTATCTGGGAAAACATCACTTTTGCAATCCAGTTGCGAACGCTCCGATCCGGCTGTATCAGGAATCCAGGGAGAATTGCTCAACCACCATTCTACGACTTTCAAGATGAAATTACAATCCTCAAGCAGCAACCGAACAGCCACACATAAAGGTGGAAGATTTTCGTGGACAATGGATTCGAAAAAGCGAATCGATTGTGAGAAATGCTGGGATCCACATATTGGACGTGAAGGGAGGGTAAAACTTTTCACAGCTTTCATCTTTTTATGCAGCGATGATTCGAGTTGATGGAGCACTGTCATTCGTCCTCGTGATATAAAGTCGGCCCGTCAAAATTTAGCGTGTAAATAAAAGTTGAGAACATAACATAAAGTGTACATGAATGTGCCACAAGAGAAAAAAGCAATGGTCTTCTGTTTTTGTTAACGATTTGTAAATAAATGCCAATCAATGCTGCCAAAAAAAAGGAAAGACAAAGCGTTAATGATTTGCTTCTGTCTTTCAACAACCGCATAATGCAATTACGGTTCTAAAGGCTTACTGAAAACGTCACAAAAATGTTATAGTGTTTTCTTGTCGATGATGTACTGTAGCAACTCAATCTGGTAGCTATCAGTAGCGAAGAAATGTCGAACTTTGAATGTTATAGTTGTCGCGTTCCGACCTGTTGATGTGTTTAATAGCATTGAATCTTCATAGTCTGGTGTCATAAGCCTCAAATGTGACGCTTCTGGTACTGAAATAGGCCGGACCCATATTCTACAGCTCTGAATTACAATTTTAAGATTGCCTTTGTAGATATCCCCATGTAATAATTAATCCACCAACTCGACTATTTGTTTAGAGATGCAGCTATACCTGACTATGCACGCTGTGTTCGTTTCCTTGCCTCACTTGTTTGTTTCTCTGGACGCGAAACTGTAAACTAAACTCATCGAAACTGTGATCTGGGCAACAATATTAGAAAGAAGATTCCTCGTTTATTAGTTTTGCATTATTGTTTGGTCTCTCATCAAGCTGAAAGGTGTAATTAGAGTGATTTAGAGTAGAAGTAAGATTAATTCAAACATCGGTTTTCAGATTAATGATTGTGCTATTTGATTTCAACTACTTATATTAATTGAGTGTCAGTAGTGAGTACTGTTAATGCTTCCGTTAAATTCGCGTAGCACGGACCAACCAATGGCTTTAACTTTCCCAGCTCGGCGGAACGTGGCATCGGACTTGTTTGAAATCGGCATCCCACAAAGGCTGGTGACTACCTGCAGTGATGGCGTGGGAACGTCTTTTTCACGGTCATCTTAGAATTCAAAAGAGAGTCGACTCAATTAGCAAACAACGATCTTTATGACGTAAACGAAAAAATTCCTCAAGCAGCATCGGAATTTAGGCGAGAAGGGTTCGGGCATCCTTGTAGGTAATGCACGAGACGAGACTAATCGAGATAAACAAAGGCTAAGATCCACACAATACTTGATGTAGTGTGTGAAATGGGTTCGAGTAAAGAAAGGGGATAATCGTGCTTTACAGAGACCGTTCAGGCTAGAACTCGCGTCAATTGTTTTCGGGCCGCTCTTCCCAAAAACGGTGTGAATGAAAAAAATGTTTAGATCTAGCATCTGTCTCTTTCAACAAAGGTTGAGACGAAGTAAGATCTGTTGAAGGCTTCTCGAAGCTAGAGTTGTAGTTGAGGGTGATAAAACCATCACGAAAAAATAATAGGTCATGGACGCTGGGAATGGATCGGAAGTCTACTTTCAGTTATTTGCATATTTCATACAGTTTCCTCTAAGCTACCGTAAGGTTTATGTCAAGTTCTGTCGTATTTATGTTGTTTTCTTTTTATTTCACGCTACACTTTTTTTCACATTTGCTGTGCGGATCAACAATTCTAATATTCGACTCCTCTCCTCGTATCCGTTATCCACGATGATCTTCCAACTTCGGCGTTTGAGTTCAAATGCCGCTTGAAGAATGTCGTCTTCCTCGTTTTTTTTTCCAGCAATTGCGAGGTTGTTAAAGAGCATACGTTTACTTCCATACGATAACACACTTACAGCACAACCGTAGCTAACGTTGCGGCAGAATCACCTTCTTCAGAGCCTAAAGGGCTCACTGATACGCAACTTACTAGGTCAAACACTTCAACAGCACAAACAAGATTAAAATCTGAACGATAATTACAAGATCTACGGCTTCTCGAAAAACCCACCGCCTTTTCTACCGGTCTTCCACCGAGGAAGAACAGCCGCTAAGAGTCGCCCGACTGTTGACGACGACTTTCGCCACCCCACATCGACAATCGACACGAAAGGTAAGGGGCGAGATCACGTTTGATCTCGGGGCATTCCTCACTGCTATTCATTGTAGGATTTTTTGGCATTTACAGAAAAAAGTCTCGAGTAGCTTGCGCGTTGGTGTTTTAGGATCCCGTGAGAGGATAGCGACTTTTATATCAAAATCGTCTCCACTGTGCTTTTGTATCCTATGCTTCCCTAGTGGAGTACTCTGTCTTGCTTTTCGTTTGTCGTATAGGTGTTTTTTGTGTGGATGCATATGGTCTACTCCTTTCGCCAATATACTCATCACGCAGGTATTAAAAGAGATGTAGTATATCGCACCTGAACTCATGCAGTCACCGTCCCCTGCCATAAGGGCAAATTACGCAATTTGTTGTTTCACATAGACGGCCATACAAGCGGTTACGAACTAACCGACGACGTAGAGAACCCGGTGGTATTTCGACTATGGAAACCGATTCCTCTAGACACTGTCCTTTTTTAGGCACCGTTTTATAGCTATGCTTACTTCATTGCTAATACAGGGCAACATAAACGGGACTTTTTTTGGCCAAGTGCTTCGTTTTGGCGTGTCGCTCTCCTTCTAAACTTGTCTCGTGCGGTAACTACAACGATATACAACCACAATACCACAACATATTTCAAAACTCCAGACTTCAGGGTCTGCGGTGGGGAACGAACGCGCTATTGTCCTTTCCGGGGAGTCATGCATTCACCACCACACCATGTGGACTAAGGTTGTGATTATAACTATAGCCTCAGCTTAACTGAGTTCAATGCCGATTTGGGTTACCCAAATCAACGCGTTGACGGGTGGTTGTTGACGGCAGAAATCGATAGCACTAGCAGAGAGACACGATATTTTTGTTGCTTGCTTCGTTGCAATAGGATACAAAAGCATAGCGGGAAACGATTTCGATATAAAAGTCGCTATCCTCGGACGGGATCCTGAAACACTAACGCGCAAACTCCTGTAGGCTTTTTGGATAAATGCCAAAAAATCCTACAATGAATAGTAGGGAGGGATGCCCCAAGATCATACGTGATCTCTCCCCTTGCCTTCGTATCGATCGTTGGTTTGGCGTGATGCAGTCGTCAGCCATATGCGACTGTGAGCGGTGGACAGGTAGACAGGTAGAAAAAAAGAGGTCGGTTTTTTTCGAAAAGCCGCTAGATCGTGTGATTATCGTGCAGATTTTCATCTTTCTGTTTGTGCTGTTGAAGCGTTTGACCTAGTAAGTTGCTTATTAGTGCACCCTTCCAGGCTCTGAAGAAGGCGATTCTGTCGCAATGTCAGCTACGGTTGTGCTGTAAGTGTGTTATCGTATGGAAGTAAACGTATGCTCTTTAACAACCTCATGATTGCTGAGAATCAGAACGACGAATTTATAATCCAATGACGACCTTAATGGAAAGTCGATCCTAGGAACTGTCGTGTTCTTTATTAATGTTGCTGGATGCTAGCACAGTCGATACTTCTTTGGTTATTGGAAGGGCAGGCTAGAGAGTTGCTTCTTATATTTTGGAAATTGGGATATTTCCAGACAACTTTGGTACCAATTTTCCAACCCCTACTTAATGAGGGGCTTGGCAAGCTTGAAGCGCACTCGAGCCAACACCGTGCCCTTTATGAACGGCAGCACTACTACTGTGCTATCCGCTCGTTGTCAAGAACGTCGCGTTTATTAGAACAAAGTGTTGGATAACTGAAGAGACATAAACCATTGCTAGAAAATTCTCATCGTTGTTCCAAAGAAAACACGCAGTATTTTCATACAAACCACTTTATTATGTAGTAATACAGAAAAGGGAAAAACAAAAAAAACACCAATAAAAGTTAATTTCTTATTTTTCCGACTGTTTAGTGCAAACAAAGGTTTGAATGAAGAAGTCACTTGCAATTTCCATTGTGCGATGATGCCGCACTGCATCGTCGTCAGTAGTACGACAACGGCGACGTGCGGTATAACAAATCCTGGTGTTGTTTTAACTCAGGAATGAATATCAGTCTCGTTTTCGCTGACCTCAGAATCGATGAAACTCTAGCTGTTTGAACGTTTTTTAGACAATTTCGAGTGTCGAAGGGAAAGAAATCTGTGCAGGTCATAAACACCATCATGGGGAATTGGTCGATAGCGATGCGGCAACGTGTGGTGGAGTAGAGTGTTTCGATCATTGGCAACGGGTCCATCTGCACCGCACTTCATGGGTGCATCTGCGACCATCAGCTTAAACGAGAGCTAAGCCGTGTATTGCTTGTAACTATACATGCCCGTGAATTTTTTTTCTGCTTCAACATCAAAAACGTAGTAAACTATGGAGCCATATATGCACTGAGTGCTCTTATCACCCCACCTTTTCTCATTTCTTAAGTCTTTCAATCTTCGTTGGTTTTTGATTTTTTGTCCCCCCTTAATTTGTCGCGGTCGTAAATCAAATGTCGGAGGTATTTGAGTGCTCACGAATTGGCCTGAAGAAATCTGTTTGCTGTGAAGATTTTTTCCACACTTGCTATGGAGAATGGAGACAGTTATGCAAAAGTGCAAAAACCGGCATTTTGCACTACGTCTTTTGTGAAGTCTTGGAAGACTCATAAATAAGTTTACGAACTTAATAGAAAATATTTGATTGCTCAAGTTATTCTCTATTGCTCCAGACTGAAAGAAAATTATGAATATTCATGGAGATGAAAATAAGAAGTGGAACCAAATTCTGTTTCTCCGTTGTCTAACTCCACTACCTGAGACGTTCAACCGTTCGTCTAGTGTTTTGTCAATCGCAATATGGATGTACAGAATGAAGATGTTGAAAACGACGTACAGTTTTGGGGCATACTGAGCGACAATCGTCGACTTTTTACTGATCTACAGTATGACTTAAAAGTGACTCCCTGTTCGGAAATATTCATTACTCGCTGTATTTTTGATGAGTAAACACGAGGGTGTTGCTTTATTTTAGCAGCTCTAGTTTGTAAAAAATCTTCATCGGTTAGATGTTGTGAAAGCGAAAAAGCATCTTGATGATGCTTTCCTTCATCTGTCATCCGATTAACGGACTGTTTAAAAGAAGCAAACCCATCCAGGAGATGTGACTTTGAAAGATCAATAAGGGCGAATAAGAAAACTTAAAGTGTTCCAACTAGCAAGAGTTTCTAGTCAAATCTGTTCCATAGAAATATGTCCCAAATTTTATATGAGAAACTTGTACTAACTACTAAAGTAGATGTCATGTGACACTTAACTACTGAGATTTCCCCTTCAAACTCTGCATGGGTAATCGATTTGATGCGAGGGAAGTAGGAATTAAATGACTAATATTATGAATCAATATCTTCCGCTTATTGCTTTCGAAATCCATGATGCTTCTTCGTCGGTGAAGATCTTGAAGATACACCAGGACGGAACAGGATAAGAACTGAAAACATGAATAACCTTACGCGTTTTCTCATAAACACACCGTACCGACTCCGCACGTTACCTGTCGAATGCCAGGTTCGTATTCAGTTTAAGACCGACAAGATTGTATTATTTTTCACTAAGGTTACCTTAACAATATCGGCAACTCCTCGTCAATCTGTGTGCTCTTTAACGTCTATAAATTTTTCACTAAAGCTATCTCAATCAAGACCGAACACTGGATGGCGGACAGCCTTGGGGGCATGTGTTTCGAATAGGATTTACTGCGATGGATCACAT
The DNA here is from genome assembly GCA_018806985.1 of Angiostrongylus vasorum. Taxonomy (NCBI): domain Eukaryota; kingdom Metazoa; phylum Nematoda; class Chromadorea; order Rhabditida; family Metastrongylidae; genus Angiostrongylus; species Angiostrongylus vasorum. The sequence goes on from JADANN010000371.1 coordinate 162,684, forward strand.
GCACGCGATGATAAGTCTCACTGAGGTGTCGTGGGAGTGCAAAAGGCTGCCCTATCTCGCTTGTTCAAAGAAAGCTGTTGACTCTGATGAGGTACAGGCAGTCATGAAATCCATAGAGGCAACCAGGGCATCCCTTACTCAGTATGTAAATAAGCTATATAATGTGTACGTCGTGCGAACGCTGAAACGGGAGCGTATCGATGTGAAAGTCGATGGTCAATAATTGCACTGTCTTTGCTTTGCTGATAACGTTATTCTTATAACGCCAAACACTCAACAAGCGCAACGAGTGCTTGCAGACTTTGATAAAAGCATGTAGAAGGATTGGTCTTCGACTAAAATTCGAGATAACGATGTCTATGCGTAACGGATTGGTGCCGTACGCATCATTCACACAGATCGGTGCTAATTTCTCTGGAAGCTCTAGTTATTTACAGCTATGTAGGTTGGAAAAATCGAGATGAAGAAAGGCTTAGCTGCAGGTCTCAGCGGCATGAAATGTGCGGCTTTGGGGGAATCCAAAAGCGCCGAAAATATAGTGAGGAAAACAAAGAACACTGCACTCTGTGACTACCTTTTCGACATCCCTAGTCCTTCCTGCCTTAACGTATGAGTAAGAAACGTGGTCGATACGTAGGCAGGACGAAAGATCACTCTGTCTTTTTAAAAGTCGAAAGAAGAAGTTAAGATGATGCAGGGAGTACCTTTCGTCAAGGAAGTGAGAGAGGAGGAACAAAACACCGACATCCGTACTCGAAATCGTCAATGATATGATGGTCCAAACAAGTAGTGCCTACGAACGACCATCGATGGACGACATCCATTGGTGATTGGATTTCCCAGGATGTCAAATGCGCAGCAGGAAGATTAGCGAAACCGATGCCTAGAGTTCATCAAGACAGCGCGAGAAGCAATATTTAGTTACTAACGAGTCTCTGGAGCCAGCAAAATCCATACGACTTTTTCTAGCACTGGCCGTGGAAAAGTGGAAGATTTCCTGGCCCGGTGTGAAAACACTCGACGATCAATCTGACGACTGGCGGTAGATTATAGGAAAAGCGCGGTAAATGCGGCACTTATATCGAGCTTTGTACTTACATGGAGCACTCGCAGTGCTGTTCACCTGAAAACATGGAATTTAGGGTATTTTTTCTTTGTTGGCAGAAATTCGCCGAATAATTGCAGTACTGTGATGAAGGCGGAAAGGAAATATTGTGATTGAACTGCTGGTCGCTCACGAATTCGATTGAAACGACGCGGAACTGCTTCAACACTGAACTGCTTATGCAGCTCTGTTCGATGTTCGTAAAAAACTCTTAGATGGGCCTATGAAGAAACACCTCTGACGGTGCCTTCGATTTACCACTCACGAGCAACACATGAAACAATATTTCATGCTCGGAATCAGATAATTCTTGTTAGTTTTGTGCAGTGCTGGAAAGTCCGCTACTTTTGTTTGTGACGAGTTGCACTTTTGCTGTTGATCACCACAACCGACACTAAAGCACTCCAATGAGGCAGTGTGAAATCCATATGTGAAAAAATTTGTTGCAGAAAATGCGAAAACGCCTTTGAGAATCGAGAGCGTTGGATGGTGCTCACTTCAGGACTTGTTATGTCCAAAGTCTTGACTCACTCAGTGGTTCCTCTTTCAAACCTTAACGGCTTTAAGCAGCCCTACGAATGTCTACTGGGAGCAAAATTTTTTTTTGCTCCTTCATGTGTAGCACTTTTCAGCGAAGTTTTCTGGATATTATGTTCGCATCACATCCAAGAGAAAAAACAGAGTAGAATTCCTAACATTCTGAATCGGAGAATTCTCGTTAACGTCACTACTTCGGTCACTACCGTTTGTGATTCATATAGTGAAAGAAGTGTTTTCCGAAAACAATTTTCAATTCACATGAGACAATGCTTTTAGTAAACAGTTTTTCAAAATCCCATGGCCCAAAGCCTCGTATTCACCACAGCAATTTTTGTTAGCTGAAGAACGAGATCTACTGTCATCAGTCAGCGAAAATGTTGTAATCGTATTCATTGCAGCACTGAGCAGTTCGTTTTCTAGTAAGACCATACAACTGTGATTTCGGAGCGCTGTTGAATGTAAAGAATTTAGACTCACTTCAAAAAACACGTGGTATTGAATAGGTCGAATTGGCCTCTTACTGTCGAAGGCAACACTTCGGCTTTTTCCAGGTGATCCCATTCGAAACATCTGCAGAAATGACTGAAATCAGTGAAAGAATTTGTAAACAGCTACAGGAATGTGATGAGACTTCAGTATGTGAAAAGTGTTATAGCAAGTTTTGTTTTGTCTGCATATCATGGAGAAATTGCGAGAAATTGGCAGGGCTTCATAAACACTCACATTTCCTAGGAACTTGGAACGTTTGAAAAGGTCACCAAGGACGTCTCAGCTCAGTGCTACCTCTGCCTTCAGAAACGCCCAGTTTCTTTTCATTTTCTATATGCATTGGCAATTCCAACAAAATAAAGGATTCTTTTGCTTTGGGACAAAACCTGGTGCTTTAACGTAGCTATTTTTTTCTATGGTCAGTTGTGAATTGGCTTCCTATTTCTTTTCCCCACCATGCGACTTTTATACCAGGCCGATGGTGGATTCTGGCATTGGTTTACTCTTAGCTAGCCTTTCTGATGAAAACGCCGGACTCCTCAGCTTGAGAGACCCTGCCAGGGAATGAATTCGCCGCTGTAGGTCGCAGTCCGACACCCAAGAACACCTCCCAGCCACATTGGTGCGGTAAACCGTTGGGAGGATATTATTTTAACCGTTAGTCAAACAAAAACAGGGTTTTAAAAAATCCTGCCTGCCGATGGAGTGTTACACTGAAGTGGTATAAACATTTAATACGGTATTTTTATACAAGAGGAGGCAGATAGCACAGTGGTATTGATGTCTGCCATGATGACCATGGCGATAGTTCTATTCAACTCTATGCCCACCGACAATCTTATCCCTCCCTGATAGCAAAATTGGTACCGGACTTGTCCGAGAAGAAATCACTCTGTGCAGTCCAAATGAGACAGTTCCAGCCCGGCTATTTCAGGACCCTGAGAAAAATCGACTAAACCAGCGTTCTACGACATTCGAGATGAAATGGAAATTTTTCAACCATCGGTCAAAGTCACACGTTAAGGTTTGAAAACCTAAGTGGATAGTGGAGGCAAAAAGTAGAATCGAATGCGAGAAGTGCTGGGATCAGGACAGTAGGCGTGAAAGCAGCTCGTATGAAATGAAACAACAAAATTTCCCACGATCGACTTTTTTGCCAACTTCTGCATTGCTCAAATAGTTCATCAATTAATGCATCGTTCAAAAAAAAATCTGTACAAGCAGTGCAAAAAACTGGGAAAGACGCGAAAAGTTACAAATAAGGACTGTTCATCGAGCTCCTGCGACTTTTCGTTTGAATCAAGGCTTTGGGTAAAGATCTTACTTGCAGTTAACGGAGTTGATGCCATGATGATGCCACACTGCGTCATCGTTGGGAACACAGTGACTGCTTTATGCAATGCAATGGCTGCAGCTAGGTGTCAGCTAGACAATGCCATGATGATCGGATAAATTCCTCCCATGCACTTATCAATTTCCAGAAGCCTCACGGTTTGTATTACTTACCTTTCCACACAAATTCATTTTAAGAAAGAAGTGTGTAGACCACAAACTTCATCATGGCGATCTGGTCGAGAGAGATATGGCAAGGTGTTGTGAACAGAGTGAGTTCGAATGCTGGCAGCGGGTCCATTCGCTACGAACTTCGCCTCGGCATTTGCGACCGTTAACTGAGACGCGAGCTTTAACTGTGAAGCGCTTTCGGAATAAGCTATGCCGCCATTAAGTTCACAGTGGTAATAAAGTTTTATCCCAAAAAATGTGCTCAATGGGTTGAATTGTGGAAAGGAAAAAGTTGGGCTTAAAATGTGATAAACCACATGTGCTATCTTTGTATGCCTATTAAAGACTTTTGCATGAAAGAAGTGGCTGGGAAAAATCTCTGAGTTCGTTTATTTAAAAAAATATTTCATTCCCAGCTCACGGCAGGTCAAAAAAAAACTCGCAAACCACGAAATACACCATATAACGGCAATGAAAAAAAGAGCTCTTGTAACACAACAGTTGAAAGTACTACGGGATGGATATACCGCTACTCCAGTACCGCTGCTTTTCGCTAGCCCAACCTCCCTCATTTCTCACGGTTCGGTAAGTTTGTACTAAACTTTGCTAGGAAGACAGAAATAATTTGATTTTAATTTGTTGGTGAGTAAATGAGAGTCACTGTTGAACGCCTTGTTCTAATCGCTGTGGAAACGCTTTAAAAAATTCAAACATCAATCGCAAATTTAATCATCACTGAGCATCAACTGACTAGATAGGAAATAGATGAGTATACGGCAGAACCGATGTCTCGGACATGTGAAAACTTTTCTTTATAAATGACAAGTGTCCCGTCATTTAAACGGTCTATGTCCATCCTTCTGATTTTCGTCTCTTGTTGAGCTATCACAAGTAAATTGGTGCAACCAGCGGGAGCTGTAAATGCCGCGTGGAAACTGTGGTGGAGAAACGGTTAGTCGATAGCAACGACTATCCTTTATTTTATTATAGCTTTGCTGTTAACACAATTATTGTTAAATCAGGAGCTAACCAAGCACAAAAAAAATCTTCGTATTCTTGTTGAGCAAACACGAGGTGTTATTTTTATTCTTTATTCACGAACAAGCTGACGTTTCGGCGGATTTCGCCTTCCTCAGAGCCTGGAAAGGTCAGAGTTTACAGCAATCTATTCGGCCAAACACCTCCATAACCAAACAGAGAAAACGCTGAACCAAGATTTCATATCACAATGAACAGAGCTTTGCACACTCACCGCTTTCTATGAGGCTTCCACTGAGTATGCAGCGTCTAGACCAACCGCACAGATTTCACGTGGAACCGTGATATGCCCCTCCCATCAAAATAACAGCCTTATATACTGCCCAATATCACGCGTGATAATGAGGCATTCTTCCCTGCGGTTCATTTTTCGGATTTCTGGAATTAATCCAGAACGCCTCGAGAGTTTTGCGCGCTTGTGTTCTCGATTCCTGTGTGAGGATCGTGACACGTACTTCAAAGTCCTCCCCGCTATGTCTCTGGGTCCTATGGTTGCCTAGTGGGGTATTTGGTTTACGTTTGCCGACTAGGTGTTCTTTTTATGCGGACACAAAGGGGTCTGCCCGTTTCGCCAATGTATTCGTCTCCGCACGCCTTACAGGAGATCAGATAAACTATACCCGAGCTCATGCAATCACCGTCTCTACCATTAGGGCAAACTATGCAATTTTGCGTTGCACATAGACGGTCACATATGGCGATTACGAACTAGCTGGCGCCTAGGATTACTCGGTGGCATTTCAACTACGTTTACCGAATTCTCTAGACCCGCCCTTCTTAAGCAGCGTTTTATAGCTGCACTTACATCATTTGAGATGAAGGGTAGGATAAACGAAGCATTTTATCGCTAGAGATGTCGTTTGGAGGCCAAGGATTTCCTCTACACCTGTCCCGAGCTACAGTTTCGTAGCCATTAGAAATGGCTATTTGCCGCGCCACGTTCCGCGACTCCTCTCTCTGCTCTCTTCCCGTGTACACGTTGGTTGCTGTTCGAAACATGTTTCTTACCAGCGCCCTTTTCATGTGAGAGGGGATAAGAGGAGAGGTAATGAACCAAGATGTTTTTATTACTTGGCTTTCGGTACCACTTCGTAATGTAGCCATTTTCTGACAGGCTAATTTGGACGTTCAGGAATGGAAGCCAGTTTTCTTTTCGGTTTCCCTCGGGTGAACTTGATATACTCTGACTGTTCATTCAACAACTCGAAACATTTGTCCATTTCCTCTTGTGTTGAGCAAAGGACAAAACAGTCATCTATATATCTACAGTAGAGTAGCTGCCCGAGATCGGTCACCGGTGCTTCCACCTTAGACATAAACGCAATGGCCAGGCTTGGTGCCAGTCGTTGTCTCATTGCCAACCCTCTTATTTGAGCGTAGCACTTTCCGGACCATCTGAAGATTGAGCAGCTCAAGCATTCTTTTAAGAGTGCCATCAACTGGTCTACCTTGAAGCCATACATGTTTATTTCTCATTCGTGTTGCATCAGGAGTTCGAATATGGCTTGCATTGCGGAGTCATTCGACACGTTTGTATAAAGGGCGCTAACGTCGAACGACTCCATCACTTACGCGCTGCTGGGCTTACTACAAAACGTGGGAGTTACTACTAAAAAGATCTGTTCACTTTCCTAGCCTAGGTGGAAAGATTTTTTTGTGCTTGGTTAGCTCCCTGATTTGGGTACGGGTGCATAAAAACGAAAACATCTCGTGTAAGTCTCACAAAGTACCCTTGTTGAATTCACATTGCCTTAATTTTTTTATTTACTGCCTACCTTCTCTCGTCGCAAAGTGGTGTGTTAAATACAAGTAGGAGTAGGTTGAGATATAAGCGAAACTTGCAACCTTAGGTGAGTATTGAATCCGTGACTACTTTTCCGGGAAGAAAAAAACGAAAAGCCTCGGTTGGATGAGGGACTGCACTTCAGCCTTCGGAAAGGGGTAACTGGAGCTTCGAAGACCACCTAGGGTTCCGAGTTCTGCTGATGTCCTAGAATCTTCACAGTTGCACTCGTTGAGTTGAGGTTGTTTGATACTCTGAGGAAGTCGAAGAGCACTCAATCACAACAACAACAACTGCTACCAACCATGTGTCACTTTTAAAAAGGAATTCGTCGTTTTCTCTCTCAGCAATCGCGAAGCTGTTAAACCGCATACATTTACTTCTGCTTTTCTGTACAACAGCTGTTCTAATCTTCCTCATTGGAACTCAGAAAAAATAGCGGCTCTGAAGGAGGCGATACCGCCGACACGTCAGCTACTGTTGTGTTGTATTGTGTTTTTCTATGGAAGTAAATTGTATGCTGCTCAACAACCTCGCGATTTGCTGAACAAGAAAAACTACGCATTAATTATTAACGCCAAAGTACATAAAAAGTCGGTCTTTTGAATTGCGCGATAGATTCTTATCCATGCACCTGAGATGGCAAGCCTACGCAAAAGCACCCGTGTTGAGCAAAGGGAAGTGGGTGAATTGGGAAAACTTCCACAGAGAGTGTTATGGTAAATGGAAAGAAGTTACTCACCTACGCGTTTACATCATAAAATTTACCTTTATAAAGATATAACCAGAAAATAGTGAAATTTATTGAACTGTTCAAGAGTGAATTCTAGGAGTTCGCCCTCCGACGAATGTAAGAAGCAAAAACATATTGGAAGCCATATATCGAACGGTAAATATTGATTCAGTTTACGATAAGATACTCGAAACCTCGGAATTTGGTGTCGTACAAACACATTTGCAAGGCGGAATTCGCTGAATAATTATGGCTGCGGGAATGGAGAATCCAATGTAGCCTACTCTTATCGTAGACTTTTAGCGAAGCGGACAGAGAGAAAAGTGCAAGCTGATAATAAATGTGCTTCTTAGGGGAGAAAAGTTGAAAACGCATTACTTTCCAGACCTACTCGATAGTTACTTCTCCTCCACCTGAAACTAGCGACATGCAACGGTGGATCTTATTCTGGCCATTGACAAAACAACCATTCTCTCAATCATCTTTTGTTCGTCTCATTCCCATTATAAACTACCGCTCACCGATGGTGCGTCGGCAATCTCAACACTGAATTGAACGAAATGAGTAACACAGCGCCAATCCGATGATTTGCTTTGTAATCCTTCCATTCGAAATCATCGCCCAGAAAATATTCAGTTACGCGTAAAAACTTATTTTTTTGTTGTTATTAGCCAGCCTACGAGCGGACATGTAAACAGTCCCAAACCCAGACAGTCACGGAATCACTGCAAGTTAAAACTCATTCTCACGCTTTTTTTTGACAGCTCGAAAAAACATGAGCGCCAAAAATATGCACTCATTAAAAGGATTATCAGAAATGTAAAACCATCTATAGTTGTCTGCTCACTTGGTGGAATACCGCGGACCCGAATGGTAGAGGCAGCATCATCAGTGTAAATCACGCGCACTTATGCTGATCTATTCAACTACCATTCAATGAAACGCTTAGGATTTTTCGTTAACTAAAGAGAAAAATGAAATGGGTTATCAAGTGCGTTAACATGGCGGTTTTGTAGGCTTTTCAATTTTTTGGTGAAATTTTATTGTTAGGTTGAGCACCACACTGCTTAGTTAACGCATTCTTTAGGGGGTTAGGGGTTCGGCTTCTACATCGTCCTTGAGCGGTCGGTTACATTTACATTCCTACTTTCGTTTCCGATTTCGGTTTCAACATCTCTCCGAATCAACTAGTAGGGAAGACCGAGCGAGGGATTCGTCGCCGAAAACATACCTCTCTCTGATCCACATCGTGGTGAAGACCTGCACAAAGCCCTTGTAAGGTTACGACAGGACTCCAGGGAGGACCAAGTTGCACGGCCAGCAATCGGCCAGCCTCAGTACCGCGCACACTGGATGCTCCCGCCTATGACGTCAGGAGGTGAGACGACCGGTGAGAGGCTAGAAAATGTCGGGTTACGCAAAACGTGATTGGAAACCGGATCTGACGAACACACGCACGACACGCCATGGAGATTGTTTCTTAGTATGCACGCATGATGCCAGAACGCTCTCCACGGACGCCGATCTTCACGCCCTTCTTGCAGCCGCAGATCGCACTAAATTTTTATGTGATTGCATTACAAGAAACAAAAATCAAGAAGACCGACATACGCCAACTAAACAACAGCACCCTTGCCATCAGTGGAGAAAAGGTTCCGTCACGAAATTTCGGTGGCGTAGGCTTTGTCGTTCACCCGTCCATTGTCTATCTCGTCGACTTATACGTGTTGTTGTTTTCCCCTCGCATAGTCAACCACCGTTTTCAACTGACGCATCATATGATCATAATCATCAAATGCTACTCACCGACCGATGCAGCTGATGAGTACGAATTATATGCGTGCTACTATCAGTTGGAGGAAGTTATCCACAATGGTAAGGCATATCATAAATTTGTTGTTGAGGACCTCAACGCCAGAATGGGAAAGGCCAACGAGAGCGAATATAGGATGGGAAATTTTGGATTAGGAGGAAGAAATGAGAATTGAAACCGTCTCGCAGAACTCTTGTCAACAGCACGTCTCTTCCATGGAAACTCTTTTTCCAGAAGAAAGAAAGCCGCCGCTGGACATGGGAGCCTCCCAACGGCATGACTCATGCGGAGATCAACCATATTCTGATAAACAGAAAGATGGTGCCTACTTGACACATCGGTAGTCCCGTCATTCTGTACTGGTTCCGATCACCGCCTTCTTCGCACGAAGATTCGATTCAGCCGCAAGCTGGAAAAGAACTCTCTTCATCGACCACGAGGAAAAAGTCTAGCTGTATACGACGAAAACATTCTGAACAGACGTCCTGTCCAAACGTGACTGGCAGATTTAAGAAGACCCGACCGAAGACTACGAGCTGCTTGTCGAAGGACTGAAAAGCTGTGCCGAACTCGCCTCAGTTCCTCAAGCAAGAAGATCGGATCGCGTCTCCATCACTACTAAGGAGTTGCTCGAAAAAAAGAATGAAAACTGAAGCTTGATCCTACTGCAACACGTTTAACATGGCTAGTAATAAATGCCAGCTGCAGAAGAGCTTTGCAGGAAGATCTACAACTGTACAAGCTGAAGAAACTACTGCAAGCAGCAGAGAAAAGAAGCAGTCTGAAAAAAATGCCGTCGGGGCTTGTGTGATTATAATGTTCCGCTGTCAGCCCTGAAGAACGAAGATGGGATCGTCAAAACTTTCTGCTATGATATGGAAATTAATAGCGGAAACGTTCTACACCAACCTTTTCCGTTCCACAGTTCCCGTCCCAGACCCTAGTATTCCCGCTAGAGAAAAACCACCTGAAATTCTTTTTGTCGGAGGTTCGAGTTGCGATAGAAAACATGAAAAGCGGCACAGCTCCAGGACCCGATAATATCACTGCCGATTTTCTTAGAGCTGGAGGCCACAATTTACATGTACTTCTCGCAGATCATATGACAGACTACCTTCAAAAAGGAAAAAAATCCCAAACCAGTGAAGGACGTCGCCCACGGTCATTCTGCCCAAGAAAGGAGACCGAAGGGATCTTCGTAACAATCGTCTCCTATGCTTGTTGAGTGTACTCTACAAGCTCTTCACAAAGATTATCCTCTCGCGCATATCAAGGACATTGGATGAGGCACAACCAGTCGAATAAGCAGGATTTCGACAAGGATTTTGCTGCATGGACCACATCCAAACCGTGTCCAGAATCATCGAAATTTGTCGGGAATACCACCCTGCCTCTAGTCCTAACCTTTGTCGACTATGAAAAAAGCGTTTGACAGTGTCGAAACGAATGCAATCCTATCAGCGCTCGTCGACCAAAGAAGTGGACCCGTCCTACATAAGAACTCTGTCTGACTGTTATCGGAAACTGCGCTACGAAAATACAGCTTTTCCATCTGACCATCTTACCATACCCATAGGAAAAAGGGGTTCGACAGGGCGACACAATATCGCCAAAGCTGTTCAGTGCCGCACTGCAGTGGATAATGAAGTCACTCGATTGGGAATGAGAAAAGGCATACGTATTGACGGAAAATTCCTATCAAACCTTCGTTTTGCCGACGACTTTGTCATCTTCTCAAGAAGTACTAGCGAAGCAGAGGTGATGATCGACGAGCTCAACGAAGCGACAAAAAAGACCGGACTTCGCATAAATCGAAAGAAGACCCAGTTCATGAAAAACCCATGGTGCGAAGGTGGAAAAAATTGAATTGGATGGCTCTCTCATTGCAGAGACCACCTCGTACGTATACCTTGGGCGATCATTGAACATGGAAAACAACATGAAAGGAGGAAATAAGATAGAAGAAGGAGAGCAGCTTGGGCCGCATTCGGGCCTCTCAAAGAAGCCACCGACCAACTGAAGGACCCGAAAATCCGCGCATCATCTCTTTGATTCTACGGTCCTCCCAGCGCTCTGTTATGCTGCGGAGACGTGGGTTGATACTTTAACTACGTCAAGAATGCTTCCCAATACTCACAGAGCGCTTGAGCGATGTCTTCTGAAATATAACCGGCACTCTCAATATCTAGCCGGAATGCGAAGCTCTGACCTTCGAAATCTGTCACATCTTCGAGATCCAGGGAGAATATACATCGATAGCGAAACATAGATGGGCCGGTCACATAATGAGAAGAACAGACGACAGATGGACGAAAAGAACAGTAGAGTGGACTTCAAGAGAATGCAAACGTCTCCTTGGACGACCACCTACACGTTGGGCGGACGTGTTCGTAAACAAAGTTAATCAGCTGTACCCGCAGCTGCAGTTGTTTTACAGATCACGGTACGAGACTCGCAAGCGCTACCATGCTCGAACAAGACCACCACCATGGACTACGATTGCGAGAGAAAGGAACGAATGGCATATGTGCTGTGGTCCGCACAGCTCGTGAAGACGGACTGTCCAAGTATCCAAGTAGGTATGTTATTGTTAGGAGCACAGTATAATGGCATTCTGTGTGGCAGCACTCTATCGAGTATTTTCACGAAAAAAGAGAGTCACAGTATGAGTGGGTCTGTTCATTTCGACCGTTTGCCTTTTTATCCTTTCAAGTAAAACAAATCTACTTTGGTATTATAGTTAGGTTTCTACATAAATTAGCAGACACAAAACTTGTATATATAATTCTAAACTACAAACTAAACTCACTCGACAAACGCTTCGGCACCTTCGGTTTCTTCAGAGCCGCCATGGTTCAAGCCGATGGCGAACAGCAGGTCGTTGTCGCGATGTCGTGTTGCCACTTTCATTTCAAAGTCTCTGCTTACCTCTTTGTGTCCTATGCATACCCAATAAAGTGTCTTCCTGGCTATAAAGTTCATATGTGGATGCCGTTTGATACACATGCAGAGAGGTATGCTCATTCTGCCAACGTATTCATCTCTTCGCGCTTTATAAGATGTCGTACCAGTAAAACGACCAGACTGCAGCGGAGGACAAGTAGTAAACGTTCCTAACGTCGTCAAACAGTTGAGTCCCCTGCCTACTTTTCTTTCATTGTAGCTTCGCAGTCTATTTATTGGGACGGCTCACACGGACTCCAACTTCACAACAAGGTCCGATACCCTACGGCTACTTTTTGGTGAATCACAGGTATTCAATCACCTTAGTCTCGTTGATCCTCCAATGACTAGAGCGCGTGAAGGTATATCTTCCATTTTTCCCCGTTGCGTGCAAGAGTAGCTCAGTAGGCTCTGCTCGCTGTAGCAACTCATTAAGCCTCAAATCTGTCTTTCTAGGCTTTATCGTGAAGAACTCTGACCATCGGTTTGGTTGTTTTGCTGCAGTGTGTTTGACATCCCGAGGAATCCAGTCACTGAGGACTCTTGTCCACAGAATGCCCCCTCATACGAATTATGTGTCCCAGCCCACCTTACCTTTGACCGTTTAGTGTGCAGAACGGCATTTTTGGTCTTTGATCCTTGACGCAGGTTGGAGCTTCGGATCCCTTCCCTTACTTGTCTGACGCTGGGCACTCCTAGCATTGTCCTTTCAAATGCACGTTCGATAACGCTGAGTGATTTTTATCATGCTTACGATGTGATCAGGTTTCTGAAGCATACACTGAAGCAAGAAGTACCGTGAAGTCGAAAACGTGGAAACGGGGTTGGGGTTCTTTGCTGTCTTCACTACATTCTCGATGCTCTTGAAAGCTCCCCAGGCAGCTCGTTTCCTTGTGCTCACCTCTGAAGCTGAGTCGCTCATCGTGCTGATATCCTGACCTAGATAGATATAACTGGAGCATTTAGAGATACTCGATTCGTTAAGCATGGATAAGGTATGCGTAATCAATCCGTTTTTCATGAAAATCGTTTCTGTGAGATTTAATCGAAGGCCAATCTTTCCACAGGCTTTAGCAAAGTCGGCCAGCATTCGTTTCGCTTGGCTAATGCTTAGGGTTATAAAGACGATGTTATCAGCAAAGCGAAGATTTTGTAATTACCGGCCATCGATTTTCACACCACATTATTCCACTCTAATGCTCGCATCACGTTCTGGAGGGTGGCAGTAAATAATTTTGGCGAGATACTATCGCCTTTAGCTAAGCACTCTTTTGACGTCGTTGCTAATATGGTTCTAGAATGGTGATATCTTGGTGGTAAAGTACTTGTAAAGCTCACCAAAAATCTTTTATACACTAAGTATGGACTCCTTGACTATCGAGGGCTTCCATGACTGCTTCTATCTGAATTGCGTCAAAGGCCTTCTTCAAATTGATGGAAGTAAAACAGAGCGGTCTTTTTGCATTCTCGCGATACTTCAGTGAGTGTCATAATCGTGTGGATGTGGTTTATCGTACTAAATCCTTTTCGATGCCCTGCTTGCTTACATGGCTACCCTTTATCCAGTGTTCTCTCATTCCTTTGTAGGACCAGTCGAGTTAAAAGTTTGTAGACGACAGACAGCAAGCAGGCTAGGGTGATATTTGCTGAAATCGTAATAGGTCACCCTTCTCTTCATTAGCACGGTCGTGCTGGTCATCCATACAGTGGACACCTTGCATTCAGACAGGTAGCGTGTAAAGGAGGACTGGCGGGAGGCTCTTCAGGGGTGCAGATCTTGTCCTGTCCAGACCTGATGCTGTTCGATTTTTCATCGACGAAATAGCATGTCGCACTTCGGAAGGGAGAATTGGTAGCATACCATATCTATCCTTCTCTATTTCATATGACTTAAGGTGGACGTGGCTATCGAAGAGATCTAAGTAGTATTCGTGAATGATTTTCTTCGTTGCTTTCTGGACGCTGCAACTGCTCCGTCTGGGCTTAGGAGTGCAATCATCTTGGTCTTATAACTGGTGAAGCTTCGGTGAGCTTTGCGAATACACTTCCCAGTTTTTGCAGCTTCGACTGTTATTGCTGCTCTTCTCTCTCTAAGATCTTTTTTTATCGCCTGCATTGTTAGGCAAGTTCGGACGATAATTCGCGGTTGCCTGAAGCTTGTGCGAATCCTCAATGGCGTATCTGCTCGAGTTTTTCTGGTGACAAACGTTGCTTGGTGACTTTCGAACTCTCAGCTTTCATAGCTCTAACTTGAAGATGTTGAATAAGCCGATTGCATTCCTCGTTGATGATATCGACAACGGAATCTCTCCAACAGCCGACTAATCAATTGAATAGGTGCCAATTTATAGTGGTTTTGAGACTTCGTCTTTTGAATTCATCGGATTTTTCCTTCTTTCTTGCACGAGTGGATCCTGTGTAGAATTTTGGAAAAAACAGCGGCATAAATTAGACAACTCTTCTATCTACTATGACGTGGTCTATTTCGTAATGGCACTCTCCGTTGGGAGACTCCCACATCCAGCGTTGAGGGTGGGGCCTCTGGAATTGCGAGTTACTCTGGATGGTCTTGGTAGTCATGTTAAACTCAGAGATCCGCTCAGCCTGTTCGTTCCATTCTAATCTGTGGGTCCCAACGTGACGTTCTTCAGACTTTCTTCTTGGTCCAATCTTGGCGTTGAAATCTTCAATGATGACCTTGAAGAATGTACGGTCTTCTCTGTAGAACTTTTCCAAGTCCATATAGAATGCTTCGACTTCTTCTTCGGCATAGTTTGATGTCTGCGCGTAAACGACAAAGATTGTCAAAGCCGGTATTGATTCACATCATTTTTAATCGTAAACGTCCGATTCGGGTTGTAAATTGCTCGGATGAATCAATGTTCATGGATAAACTCGTGTTGACGAGAACGCCGATGCCACCGACTCCTCTACTGTCGCGTGTTCCGAGGAACAGTTCTTCTCCAGTGTCATAGGCGGCGTTGAAAGGCTGGCATTGTCTCATCTCGTCCCAGGCCGATGGCGTCATACCTTATCTTTGCTGCTTCCGTGATCAAAGTCTTTTATCGAAGATTCAGATGCAAGTCTGCATGCATTGGAGGTACAAATAGTCACTTTAATCCTTTGCGATATAGGCAGCTTAGAACGGCGTTGAGATTTTAGCAGCTTCTCCCTACTCGTCCTACCCAACGCTGCCGAATCAAAGGCTCTTTCGCCGTCAACGGAATGAGGCCTGTTTCTTTTACTCTGTTTAGCTTTCTAGTACTTACGTATAGTTCGCTGCTTTTCTGGACGTGGGGGGCTGGGTACACTCAAGGGTAGCTGGCCAGGCTCTCCCAGAGTTGACATGGAGCTTATCTGTTGGAGGCGACTCCTAACCGCTTCCCATATACTTCCCTGTCACTTGATTGCAGACATTTTGTCGAATTTGCTCGTAGAATACAATCCAAATAAACTTGAACGCACCCATACACGCATACCTGAACACGTGTCGTAAACACAGAATCCATCTTCGTCTCAGGAAAACATATGGTCACTTTTTGGTCCGCGATTAACCTCCTGTCTGTCACCTGAGGTCGAGTCAAGTAGCCCCTCACGGCTAACCGGCTCGAGATCTCTTATATGAGGGCGGTCCATCTACAGCTATTCAACAGATCAACATAACCTTGCTGAGGACCATTTTATTTTTAAATCACGCATATTATAAGGACGCTGTTGCAATCCACTTCTTACTAGTCTACGCGTTAGTCACTAGGTCCTGCTACTCAAAAAATATGTTTGTTTGACTATAATTTCAAGTTTTTTAATTGTTGAGCTTACGAGGGGTTAATAAATTAGCAGTATTCGGCTACCGTTTCGAAGCCTACGTCTTCGTCAGAGCCGATCAACCTTGTCGATTTTCACAGTTGTTCGTGTTTAAGATGTCCAATTGAAGTTGTAAAGAATTTCGCTTTTAAAACATGGATGTCGACAATACACAATTTTACATGATCAGCTAATATTGCGTCGTACTTCTTAGGAAACATTTGTGACTAAGTAGGTTTACTTTAACCTCAATTTTCCATCAAACTGGGCGGAAAAAGCTTTTTCTGAAGAGTTGGAGAAACAGTATTATTTTCGGATGTGTTTGTTAGTGATTGTGAATGAACCGGCGTAAAATATGGGACTCTACAGAACTAGTTAGACGGAAAAGTCGTCCACGTGTTTCACTAAGTATCTGGTTGGGTGGGTGTTTCACGAAGAATATTTCAGAAAATGTTTTCTCACAGAATGTTTTCAAAATGCTATTTCTCGATTTAATTTTATGGTCATTAATTCAACTCGAAATTTGTTAACGAAAATTTTCGATAAAGCTTCATTTAGCCGGTTTTCCTTAGACATAGTTTGCAAAAGAAACGAATGAGAGTGGCTCTTTGCTGGGAGAACAAACATTCGCATGGGTTGATCTCTTTGCCGTTTTTTTTGTTTTTATCCTTTTATCGACAAAATTTTACTTGCAGTAGCTCAACTGCTGCTAATCTATCGAAGGAATCAGCTGGTTTTGCTTTCTTTCCTGCACTGACATATGCGTGAGAAACCTGGTTGCTGTTTGATCAGCAAGAAATATCGCTCATCGTATTGAACGCACACTCGAAACGACGGTGCTAAAAGTATTCCGTATCCCACAAGTACGAGGGGAGATCCGAAGCTCCACCCTGAGTCAAAGATCAGAAATTAAAGATGCCGTTCTGCAAGCAAAATTTTCGATGAGGTAAGCCGGACCGGTAATGCGTTTGAACGACGACCATTGCACTAGAACCGTTAGTGGCTGTATTTCTCGGGTTGTCAAATGTACTGCAGGGAGACCACCGACCGAATGGCCTGTGTTCTTAACGAGAAGCCTATAGGAAAAGGTATCATGTCTCCACGAACCATAGAACGAACAGAACCCATTGGAGTGCTCTTGCGACGGGGAAAAAAAAATCAAAGATTTTCCTGGCGCTCGCTCGAATCACTCGAAGATAGCAGGACGACGTGAGCGACAGACGACTTTGCTTTCTCTCTTACCGATTCCAGTGGTTTCTCTTTTCTTTTAATCTGAGTACTCCTTACATCTAGGTGATCTTTTTGGAGTTGAATCTACGCAACTCAAGAGCTCCTTCACGTCTATGTCGGCTGAGCATTAGAATCAAAATCATAAGAAAATGTCGGCGGAATCAGAATTCCGTAGATTTTGGCTAACAAAGTGCTCCAAACGCTCTTACTTTCTTACAGAGAGGATTGTGCCACATTATTTAAACCTGTTCCATATGTCGATAAGATGATGTTGTCGTATTATTGGCTTCGATAACGTGATATATTGACAGTTGTTGATGAAGAACTAGAAGGTTAACGTTATATGCTAGACAAAGCAAATGAGAAACCCAGCAGCCAAAATGGTTCAGAATCCCGTATGACAAGTCTAAGAAATAGTACGGACAATGAGCATTTCTGCTGAGCTCCCATACATCACTCCATCATTTTTGTTACAAAAAGTTCTATTACTAAGAAAGCTTTTACCACATTCAAGTCCTTCAACTCGATCCTGTTCTTCTTTAAGAATTCGCATATTGACTTAACCGCTCCTTTTGACGTGAAATTTTTCAAAAAGTTTGTTTCTAAAATTTCAACAAATTTGAAAAAAAATTCTTTTTCATAATGCTGTTCGACACCATGTAAGGATGTGTATGGCTGAATGTACCATGTGAGATTTGTGTAGAAATAAATCACAAATGAGAAATTAATCGTCGCGACATATTCATATCGAACAGTCTGAAGTTCTTAATCCTTTTTTTTATTTACTGCCTGCTCTTTTTTAATAGCAGGGTATATTGCGAAATATAACGTCACTGATGCTGAGATATTTGCAAAACGCCGGACCGCAGGTGCCTATGGTGGGGAACGAACGCGCTATTGTCCTTTCTGGGGAACAACGCGTTCATCACCACACCCAAGAGACGCCTGTGTCCAGAAACACTCCAGCTGATACGCCAGCGTGGAATCGCACGAACTGCAGGCAACCTAGAACTAACGTCTAAACTTGCAAAGGCGACAAAAAAATCCTAAAGAGAGAAGAGCAGCAGCAATGGTCCAATCTGGAATGACTGGGAAAGGCTTTCGCAAAACCCAGCGATACTTCGCCAATTACAAAAGCAAGATGATGCACTCCGACGCCCAAACGGAACAGTTAGAGCGTCCAGAAAGTCAATGGAGAAAACATTTACGTCTACTACTGAAAATCCCTTCATAGCCACGTCCACAATCCGCCATAAAAGGTGAAGGAGGATGGATGTGTCCTACCACCGGTTCTCCCTTCCGAAATCCGATATGCCATTTCGACGGCGAAAATTCGAACAGCACCAGGTCCGGATAGGATAAGATCTGAAGAACTGAAAAAGCCTTCTGCCACTCCTAGTAAACAGACTGGCCCGGCTCCTCTCACGTTTCATGTCTGAATGCAAGGTCACTACTCAATAGAAGACCAGCAAGACCGTGCTAGTGTTCAAGAAGGGTGACCCCCACAATATCGGCAACAATCGCCCTATCTGTTTCGGTGTCTGTCGTCTACAAAGCTTTCACTCGTGTCATCTTAAATGGGATCGACAAAACGCTGGGCAAAGCAGCCGTGTTAGCAAGCAGGGTTTCGGAAAGGATTTAATATGATGGACCACATCCACATCATAAGAGACTCATTGAATTATTGCGAGAGTGAAAAAGACCGCTCTGCCTAACTTTCATCGATTTGAAGAAGGCCTTTGACTCAGTTGAGATAGAAGCAGTTATGAAAGCCCTTGATATTCAAGGAGTTTTTACTCAGTATATAGAGATTCTTCGTGAGCTGTACAAAAATTTCGCAACCAAGATATCACCATTATACGAAGATATTAAAATTGAGGTCAAAAGGGGTGTTAAGCGAAGCGGTGCCATCTGGCCATAATTATTTACTGCCACCCTCTCGAACGTCATGCGAACATTGGAATGGGATAATATAAGTGAAAATCGATGGTCGGCAGCTACATCATCTTTCGCTTTGCTGATGACATCGTCCTCATAACACCAAACATTAGCAAGGCGGAGCGTATGCTTGCCGGCTTTGACGAAGACTGTGGAAAGATTGTTCTTCGTCTAAACCTCATATAAACGATGTTCATGAGAAACCAATTGGTTTCATATGCCCCTTTCACAATCAATATCTTCGGATGCTCCAGTTGTGTCTATCTAGGTCGGGAAATCAAAATGTTGAACGACTTTCGCTCCAGAGTTGAGCAGAAGAAAACGAGCGGCTTGGGTAGCTTTTAAGTGCATCGGGATTTTAGTGAACAGAACAAAGAACACCTAACTCCGTGCCCACCTTTTTCGGCGTTACGGTACTTCCTGCGTTGACTTATGCGTCAAAAACGTAGACACTGCGTAAACAGAATGGAAAATCACTCAGCGTTATTGAACGAGCAGTCGAAAGGACGTTGCTAGGAGTATCCCGTGTCACGCAAGCAAGGGAAAGGATCCGAAGCTCCGACCTGCGTCAACGATCAAGAATCAAAGATGCCGTTTTTTACGCCAAACTGTCGAAGATACGAAGGAATGGGCACGTAATGCGTATGAACGACAATCGATGAGCGAGAGCCGTTAGTGACTGGATTCACCGAGATGTTAAACGCACTGCAGTAAGACCACCGACCCAATGGTCAGAGCTCCTCACGAAAAGCCTAGAAAAAGATACGATGCTCGACAAATCCCTAGAGAGAGCAGAGCTCACTGGGCTGCTTATGCACGCGACAGGGGAAAAATGGAAGATTTACTGGTGTCCGTTCGAATCAATCGACGATCAACGATCCTATAGGTGTTATAGGTGAGAGAAAAGGACTGTTTTTTTTCTTTATTCTTGCTGGCTGACTTGTGGTTCGAATCTTATTTTAATCAAAAGTGATTAGTTCAAAAAAATGTGATTGACTTGGAATGATTGAAAAACCTCCCAAGTCTACACAAATATATTTTCCACAATAGTTCACAAAAATAAACTCTTATTGCACAGTATCGATCCAAGTCCTACACATTTCTTCCTTTCATTGATCACTACGGTTTCAGAAGAAGTAGTGCGATTTTCGACTTTACATAGATTAGGTGGTATTTTCAATATAATTGCAACGACTGCAGTCAACTGCGCCATAACACTTAAGAATTCCACTGGTTCTAATTTCAACCGCTATTGTTATCACAACATTCTGGCCGGAAGCAGTTGGCAGCAACTCCAAAATGAGGTTTTTTACTTTGAAAAGAGAAATAAATTTGAGAGCAAAGTATTTCACGTAACTGCACTATTTTACCATAAATATCCATGGTGATATGAACCACTCGCACGATGGTTAACTGAAAACTTGGTAGCCTTGGTGTATTTCTTCTGTTGACTGAGAGTCGTTTACTAACGACACTATCGACGTCCTGCGCTGTGGAAAAATTCGTTTTTTTATTTTTATATGGCGAAAAATTCTCAACAACACATTGGAGTTGAGATGAAGCCTCACATTATCTGACTAGAATCTAAAGCAATTCGCGCTAAGCGCAAACCGTCCTCAAAACAATATTCTAGTCCTTCCTCGTAGAACCGCAAGCAGGTTTTTTTAGAATAATATGCAACTGTCTTTTGAATATCAGTTCTGTGAACTGATAGAGGAGTTCTCTCTAGATGAGGCGACAGGTATATGTTCTGCGTAACACTTTTTTAAGTGAAAGGCCACAGAAATATCCCTTGAGCACTTTTAACAGCGACATTCCCGAAAAGTGGCTCCTTTTTTGCTAATAAGCAGAACATAGAAGGTCATAACCCAGTGGACGCTATTCCTTGTTTGTAAGCGAAGGTAGATTTACAAAAAAGGGTGATCGTGAAAGAAAGGTTGTCCACTATTGGCCGATCATTCTTCCGAGTGATATGAATGCATAGCGTAGTATTATTTTATTACTACATTTTATTTGTTATATTATTACTAATAGTAGTACACCAAGCGACTTTTCGAAACGATTACAGCTCATGAGGGTAGCAAAGCAGATTCTGAACGATAAAACATTGCAGAACAATAAATGTAAATAAGTAAATGAAGTATTCTATTTTTCTCCGTTGAGATATTGCCGCCATAAAATTAGTGAAACTGGCATTTAGAAATGGCGTTTACAAACAGCGGCCGGAATTCACTCTACAATAAATGTTGCCGAATGGAGAAATTAATTTAAAGCAGTCCACTCACTAGAAACTCAACAGAATGTCAAGCACCAAAATTGACAGCTAACAATGAAGATATTTCTTCGAGGCGAAACGCTGTAAAAAGCACTGCTTTTCGAGTCCGAGTAGCCATGGTAAGTTCTTTTTCAACAAGACGAATCAACACGATGGTGATAAAGTTCGTTTCGACACAACTTGAAAAGAGCGAGTCACTGCTTCTGAGTAATGGAGTAGGAATATGATTATTCTATTTAACAATTAAAAACATTTATGTTTATATATGGCGTTGTGGTGAACGAGCTAACCTCCGGAAATGCAAAATCGCGTTCGTTAACCCCGCAGACACCTGCTGTCAAGAGTTTTGTAAATATCTGAGCACCGTTGTGGTTACACATACAAACATATACATGCATTGTATGTACATGGAGTCGAGGTGGTTTTGATACTCTGAGGAAGTCGCGGAGCGCCCAATCACGACAACAACAACAACTGCTACCAGCAACGCGTCTCCTTAAAAGGGACGTTCGGAAGGTTTCCACAAGGCAATTATTAACGCCGAAGTATGCAAAAAGTCAGTCTTTCGATCTATGTGATAAATTCTTATCCCACGCACCTAAGATGGCAAGCCTACGTAAAAACGTCCGCGTTGTGCAAAAGGGAGTGGATGGATTGGAAAACTTCAACCAAGAGTGTTATGGCAAATGAAAGAAGTTTTCCACCTACGCGTTCACATCATCAAATTTATCTGTAAATATAACCAGAAATCAGTTAGATTTATAAAACTGGTTAGGAATATAATTCTAGGAATTCGTCCTCCGACTAAAGTTAGAAGCAAAATACTCCTGGAGGCCATATATCGACTGCTAAATGTTGATCCAGCTTACGATAAGATACTCAAAACCTCGGATTTGGTACTCCTTCAAGCACATTTGCAAGGCAGAATTCGCTAAATATTTATGGTTGCCGGATGAAGAATTTAATGTAGCCTACTCTAATCGCACACTTTTGAGGAAGCGGCTAGATGCAAAAGTGCTAGCTGATAATAAATATGTTTCACAGAGAGGAAAATTGGAAAGGCTATAAGTTTAAAGGTTAGTGGATCATGAGTTCTCCTTCACCAAGACCTAGGGATGGGATAAATATGGGGGCCCATTCTGGTCATTGCCGAAAAGAACGAGTATCTTAATCAGCTTTTGTTCATCTCATTCTGACTAATAACTAACATTGAATTGTGCAAAAGTGAGCAACAAAGGGCCAATTCCGATGATGTGCTTTGTAATCCTTCCATTCGAAATCAACGCTCAGCACATGTTCAGCTAAGCGGAAGAAGTAATTTTTTGATGTTGCCAGCCAACTTGCGAAGAGACATGTTAACAGTTCCAAACCCAGACAGTCCTGCAATCGCTGCAGGTTAAAACTGATTTCCATGTTTCTTACGACAGGTCGAGAAATCACGAGCGCCAGAAATATGCACTCATTGAAATGATTGTCAGAAATATAGTGGTATCTATAGTTGTCTGCCTTTCTTGCTGGAACACCGCGGATCTGAAAAGAGGAGGAAGAATCGCCAGTTTAAATCGCGCCCAGTTATGCTGATCTATTAATGGTAAGGTTCAAAAACCATTCCGTGATACGCGTAGGACTTCTCGTTAATTAAAGTAAAGAATGAAAGAAGTTATCAAGTGCGTCAACCTGGGTGTTTTGTAGGCTTTTCAATGTTTAGTGAAATAATATTTTTAGTAGCACAATATGACGGCATTCTGGGTGGCAGCTGACTAGCAAGTATTTTCATGCCAACGAGAGGTCAGTCACAACGTCCAGCACCAAAACTGACAGCTGACAATGAAGATATTTCTTCGAAGCGAAACGCTTTAAAAGCACTGCTTTTCAAGCCCGAGTAGTAGTAATAAGTTCTTTTTCAACAAGACGAACGAATGCGATAGTGATGAAGCTCATTTCGACAAAACATGAAAAGAACGAGACACTGTTTCTTAGCAATGAAGTAGGTGTATGATTGTTCCAAATATCCACTGAAAACATATATATTTATAAATAGTGTGGTGGTGAACGGCTTACTCCTGGAAAGGGTAATAGCGCGTTCGTTCCCCACCGCAGACATCTCCTTTGAGGAGTTTTGTGAACGTTTCAGGACCAATATGGTTGCAAACAAATACATACACTATATATAAACAAGATCTGCTCAGCGGATGTGCATTTGTGCATCATTCTGACTACACTCATTACACACATTGAACTACCGCTCACCGATTTGGCGCGGGTTATTTCAACAGTGAGTTGATCTCAAGTGAACAAAGCACCACTAAACCGGTAGTGTGCTCTGTAATCATTTCGCTCCACCTCGTCGTTTAACAATTGTGAAAAAGCAAGTTTAGGTACATAAAACACCTTCATCACCAGATGTCGTTAGTCAACCTGGGTGGAGAAATGGGAGCGGCTACAAAACTACATCCTTATGGGATTATTACAAAATTCAAAGTTCATTCAGAGGCCTCCTGCGACAGCTAAAAGAAACGCGGGGCCGAAGATGCAGGCTCACTGAAAAATTTTAAGAAATCTAGGAAAAATTTTTAGTTGACCGCTCCCATGAAAAGTGAGTGGCGCCGAAGTGAGCGAGAAATGCGGCACCTCCGGTGTAAGCCGCGTTTTTTAAGGATGCACCATTAATGGTGCAGAGGAACAGTTTTTCTCCGATGTCACAGACGGCGTTGAATGGGTGGCGTCATCTCGTCTTGGCCAGAGCGATAACGTCTTAAATTATCCTTCTTGCTTGCATGAGCAAGACTTTTGTTGAGGACTCGGATGCAAGTGTACGTGCATTGTAGGTACAGATCGTCACCACAGTTCTGGTAGTGTTGTTTCTGTTGTCTCGGAATCGCTACTAATCGAAGAAACTTCTACTGAGTACGTTAATGAAGAGGTAGAGTGTTAGAACTCTTATTGCGTGCTTAATATACAGGCATGAATAAGTATTATAATCTGCGCCGTTAATACTTCATTGGGAGAGGCTAAATGCGGTATTATTCGGCTATGGCTAAAATTCGCTGACTTTCTGCGCTATCCCATAAGAAATGCAAGAGGAATGCTGTGATGAAACGGTTTGTTCTTCAGAAAATCAACTAAAGCAACGCGGAACTGCTTACTCATCCTTATTTAGTGTCCACAAAAATTCATAACAGTGTCTGTAATAATTTTGACTTATTATTTACTGCCTACTCTTTTTTAGCGGCAGGGTATATATTGCGAAATATAACTTTAATGATGCTGAGATATTCGCAAAACTCCGGACCGCAGGTGTCTACGGTGGGGAACGAATGCGCTGTTGTCCTTTCCGGGGAGTAGCGTGCTCACCACCACACAAGCGGGTCCTTCGTTTCGCCTGTCTCTCAGCTAGTTCTATCCCGCTGACGGGTGACTGCTGATGGCAAAAGATCAATAGAACTAGCTGAGAGACAGGCGAAACGAAGTACCCGCATGGTGTGGTGGTGAGCGCACTACTCCCCGGAAAGAACAATAGCGCGTTCGTTCCCCACCGTAGACACCTGCGGTCCGGAGTTTTGCAAATATCTCAGCATCATTAAAGTGTCTGTAATAGTACGGCGCTGAGGGTGCGCTCGATTTGCCAACCAAGAGAAAAACAGAATAGAATTCATAAAATTCTGAATCGGAAAAATCTCGTTAGCCTCACTACATCGATCACTACCGTGTGCGATTCCGACAGTGAAAGAAATGTTTTCCAGAACAATTTTCAATTCGCATGAGACGAAGACTTTTGCAAACAGTTTTTCAAAATCCGATGCCCTAAAGCATCGTATGCTACAGACCAATTTTGTTAGCTGAGGAACGAGATCTACTGTCATCAGTCAGCGAAAATGTTGCAATCGTATTCATTGCAACTCTGAGCAGTTCTTTTTTAAGTAAGACCATACAATTATTATTTCGGAGTGCTGTTCTATGTAAAGAATTTGGAATTACTTCAAAAAACACTTGGTACTGAACAGATCGAATTGGCCACTTACCGTACGAAGGCAATATTTCGACTTCTCCAGCTGATCAGTGATGAGTTTGTAAACGTTACGCCAATGTGATGAGACTTCAGTATACGAGAAGTACAGTAGCAAACTTTGTTTTGTCTGCACATCATGGAGAAATTGCGAGAAATTGGCGGCGCTTCATAAAGATTCAGCTTTCTTAGGAACTTGGAACGTTTGAAAAGGTCACCAAGGACGTCTCAGCTCAGTGCTACTTTACCCTTCAGAAACGCCCAATTTCTTCTCTGTTCTAAATGCATTTGCAATTCTAACAAAATAAAGGATTCCTCTCCTTTGGGACAAAACCTGCTACCTTAGCGCAGCAGTTTTTTTCTATGGTCAATTCTGATTGCTTTCTTATTTTTCTTCTTCATATTGATAAATTCTTGGTGTCACCTTGTTCCACAAGCGTTTCTGAATACTTCAGTAAAATTATGAAACAGACTTTGTTCTGGCCATCACTCAGCTTCTCCATCAAGAAAGTTAAGCAGAAGACCATAGCTTAACAAATGACAATTCTGCTCCTTAGAAAATTGTTGTCAGGAATGTTCCACACTAAAAGTTTTTCTTCGTTTCTGTAAACCGATATCTTCTTCCAAAGATTTTTTTAAAAGGAGACTTCCGAAGGCTATTGTAAATTCTTTCTACTTCTGTTTAGCAAGCACGAGATGTTATTTTATTTCTTTGTTAACGTACAAGCTGACGTTACGGCGGATTTCGCCTTCCTCAGGGAGACGGAGCAGAGGGAGGAATCCCGGATGTTGGCCCAGCAAATAGCCATTTTTAATGGCTACGAAACTGTAGCTCGGGATAGGTGTAGAGGAAACCACGGGCCCCCAAACGATAACTCTAACTATAAAAGTGGTGTAAGTGCAGCTATAAAACGCTGTTTAAGAAGGGCCGGTCTAGAGAATTCGGTAACGATAACTGAAATGCCACCGAGTAATCTAAGACGCCAACTAGTTCGTAACCCGCCTATACGACCGTCTATGTGCAACGCAAAATTGTATATTTTGCCCCCAATGGTAGAGACGGTGATTGTATGAGTTCGGGTACAGTTTATCTGATCTCTTGTAAAGCGTGCGGGGGACGAATACGTTGGCGAAACGGGCAGACCGCTCTGCGTTCGTATATAAAAGAACACCTAGTCGGCATACGTAAACCAAATACTCCACTAGCCACCCATAGGACGCAGAGACATAATGGAGGAGATTTTGAAGTACGGGTTACGATCCTAGAGCAGGAAACGAGAACACAAGCGCGCAAAATTCTCGAGGCATTCTGGATCAATTCCAAGAATCCGAAAATGAACCGTAGAGAAGAATGCCTCATCATCACGCATGATATTGGGCAGTATATAAGCCTATTATTCTGAGGAGATGGGTACATTACGATTCCATGTGAAATCTGTGCGGCTGGTCTCCACGTGAAATACTTGGTGGAAGACTCACAGAAAGCGGTGAGTGTGCAAAGACTCTGTGATCAATGTGATTGAAATTTTGGCTCAACATTTTTTCTGTTTGGTTATGGAGGCATTTGACCGTGTAGATTGCAGTCAACTTGACATTTCCAGGCTCTGAGGAAGGCGAAATCCGCCGAAACGTGAGCTTGTACGTAAATAAAGAAATAAAATAACACCTCAGTGTTTGCTAAACAGAAGTAGAAAGAATTATTCAATCGATGCCGAGTTTAATAGAAAGTGGGACGTGGGAGTTACTGCAAGATGTACCAGCTATTGTAAATTTCGATATTTATGCGAAAGCTAGGATTTTATGACGCAGCAACACAAGCGACAAGGCGGAGACCCATTTTAAGACGTGGTACCTGGGAAATTTGTCCATTGTTTGAAATTTTCGTTGACTGATCGCTTTTACTTACGTCGCCCTTATTCAATATTTTTTCTGCCTCACTGGCGTTACTGACGCATAAATGCTGAATGCCGCATCAGCTGTGCCTCGCCAATGGTCTGATCCAAGAAGGATGACATTTCTTTTCATCTGCTTGAAGATAAATTGCTTCTAAATAAAGAATCAATTAACAATCTCGTGTTTGCTCACCAAGAAAACAGAGAATTATCAACTTTTATCTGAGCCTACAGTATTGGTTACACTTTTTAGCGACCAAAAAACAATTTGTCTTGCAACCATGACGAGACTTCTGGCCCTTCTGATTTCCGCTTCTAGCGATCGCCTCAACAGTGCTGGCGTGTGGGACGATTCCACCAGGTCAAGGTAATAAATATAAAATTGTCATGGCAGTGCATACATTTGTATCCAACGCTTCATTTCTATCCAGCAACTGTCTTAAAACAAACCTTTTGATGAGAAGATTTTTAATTTTATTTGGCAAAAGTTAGGATAATTTTTTGGCTGTCAGCTACAAAAGTACAGAATTCTCTTGCAGCAAGAACTGGGACCTTCAGTATCACCGGCTTTTCTTTGCCAGTGGCCATGGTCTACTCCACCGCAGCCAATGTCCCTGCACAGGTTACTGGCATCGCAAACAGCGAGGGGGAGCTCAGGCATTTGTATCACGTCTTGTAATGCAAGCAGTGAATTTATAACTCTTCGACTTGAATTCCTTCTTCCTTCTCGGTTTTTGGATGGGTGTAGAGACAATTTTAAATTTCTACAAACTTCGTCAGCGTTTTAGTTTCAACACATTTTGTCATCACAGCTCAATACAATTTGATTAAAAACGCTTCTATATAAACCTCACTATCCAATGAAGGAACTTGCTCTTGAGGTTATTGATGTTCTCGAACAGCAAGGTCGCAACACTGGCCTCTCTGATGCAATAATCTCAATCATTTTGGGGTCAGCTCACTGTGCAAGTCAGTTATAGTCCACTGAGATGCATGACAGTAGCTGTTAATCAGCCAGCAAATATGAATACTAAGTTTTTGTCTTTTTAAAAACACTTCGGGGAAGGTTGCACTAATAACGTACAGGGAGCGTCAAGAACAGCTACAGTGCGTGCATTGCAGAAAACATCTATAATTAGAAGTAAATATGAAGATGAATTAGCTGTGAGGGAGACGGCTCAAACTCCTTTGTCTTTGCAGTATTTTCCAAACCTTTCACAGGGCAGTACGCATTTAGAACATCTTGATAATTATCACTGCAGTTGGTATTGCTAGTAATTATTAGTGCGAATAGTAATTTAGAGCATCACTATTCGCTGCGGTGGTGCACCGCTCAATTCGCGTCAGGGTCCGGTTCGACGCGGCACGGTCCAACTGTTGTTCCTTCTATTTGAGCTCTTGGAATTTGCGCATGCATTGTCCAGCATGCGCTTGGTCACTACAACCCACAAAGGCAGACTACTACCTGTCGTGAAGGTGTGGAAATGCGCTATCACGACGATCCCTAGGATTTCTGGAAGGTCTTACTCCGGCAATATGGAACAACACACAGAAAGAAAGGAAGAAGAAGAACAGTTAAAGTCTTAACACACCACTCCAGCCAACATATCAATCCGAAGCTTCGGAAATAATGTCTACAAAAAGAAGCAAAGGAATGCTAGGTGAGCTGGAACCCGCTCAGTATATGATGCCATATCGTGATAAAGATTTAAATGTGGTGAAACGTACAGACGGTCCAGACCTATTCGAGCCTAAATAGCGGGTCTGAAGAGAAAGAGCTATTTAAATCTAGTCTCACTTTTTTTATGGCGGTTATGCCAAATAAATTTTACCGAATTTATCGGAAAGAAGACGATAGATGAGGATGGTGGAGTGGCTTGGAAGAAATTATTAAAACGGTGAAATGCTCAGATTTCTTCATGTTCGCCATCTTCCAAATAATTGGAGTGTACTATCTGCCACTGGTCTAGGCTAGTCTAACAAACGAATTATTTCCAGTTTCAGTAAGTATTTCTAAAAGTTCTAGTCAAGTCTTGATTGAACCGTTGGTCGAACAAAAACAAAGTTTTAAAAAAATCCTGCCCAACTATGGTGTTCTAAGGGCTTTAAAACTTCGTCACTGAAATGGTTTTAATATTTAACAAAGTATTTTCATACAAGAGGAGGCGGATAACACAGTGGCATTGATGTCTATCATCGCGAGCATGGTGTTGCTCCACCACACTGCAGGCCCACCAATCCCATCTGATTCGTCTTCCCAGTATTGGCAAATTGGTACTGGACTCGTCCTCAAAGGAACAATTCTCTGCAGTTTAAATGAGAGCGCTTCAGCCCGGCAATTTGGGACTCCAAAAAAAATCGACTCCACCAGCATTCTACGACATTCGAGGTTAAATAAAAAATTGCCAAGGAGCAGCCGAGTTGGCACACAAAATGAGGAAAACCTAGGTGGACGATGGGTGTGAAGAATAGAATCGAATATGAGAAGTGCTCATATCCGCACAGTGGACGTGAAGAAAAAGACAGTTCGTATGAAATCAAATAATAAAATTTCCAACGACCGACTTTCTATCAACTTCGGCAGTGGTGAAATAGTTGACTAATTTATGCATTGTTCAAAAGAAACTGATGTAAGTGGAACAAAAGTTGGAAAAAACGCGTAAAGTTGCCGATAAAAACTAGTTATCGGGCTCGTACGGTTTTGAGTTGAAACAAACGACTGAGTAAAGATCTTACTTGCAGTTGCTGGAGTTGATGCCGTGATGATGCTACACTACGTCATCATCGGGAACACGGTGACAGCTTTGTGCAATGCACCTACTGGAATGATGTGTCATCTTGCCAACGCCATAACGATCGGACAAATTCTTCCAATGAAGTTGTCAATTTCCGGAAGCCTCAAGACCACAAATGTCATTATGGCGAATTGGTCGAGAGAGATGTGGCAAGGTGTGGCGAATAGAGCAGTTCGAATGCTGTCATCGGGTCCATTTGGTGCGAACTTCGCCTCGGCATTTGCGACCGTCAGGTGAAACGCGATTTTAACTGTGAAGCGTTCGAATAAGTTATGCCTCCGTTAAGCTCACAATGCCAATAAAGTTTTCACCCCAAAAATGTGCTCGATGGTTAGACCTATGAGAAAAACCAAAGTTGAGTTTAAAGTGTGATAAATCACTTATGCTATTCTTGTGAGCCGACTGAAGACTTGTGCATACATGAAGTGGCGTGGAAAAGTCTCCAAGTTCATACATTTAAAAACTGCTCCATCCTCAGCTGGCGGTGTATTAAAAAAAACTCCCATAATTTGAAACACACTGCAAAAATGGTAAACGATTCAAAACACCTAGTTTTACTGTGATATCCCATGGAAAAAAGACCTGCTGTAGAACAACAATTAAGAGAAGCACGGGAATGATAGAGTGCTACTTCGTTATTCCTCCTCTCGGTTGCCTACTACCCATGACCTCTCACGGGTCGGCAAGTTTGCACTAAATTTCACAGAGATAGAAAAGCTAATTTAATTTGTTGGTGAGCAAACGAGTGTCACTCTGTGAGCCAAATATATAATAATCAATTTCTAAGATGTTTGATAGAATCAAATGCATGGCGCAAAGAGAAATTGCTCAACTACGAACGTGTTGTTTTTCATGGTTGTGGAAATGCTGTAGAAATTCAAACAAAAATGCACTCAACGCTTTTTGAGAATTGATCATATTTGGTGGTTTAGAGCCGACTGGATAACTTTGAGAAAAGACCTTGTTTGTTCATTCCCTTTCCATCCATCTTTGGGCTTTCAATTTTTTTATCGTCTTTCATTTCCTTCCTATTTAATAACTGTTGTTTACATGAGAACCGTTGGTTACGGATTAGTGTTTCCAAGTGGCTGTAGAGCGAGCGCATCCAACTTTCTCTAACCGGTTGCAGAATTTAGTGAGCAACAACAGGTGATGACGACTTCTTCGTGACGGGAAAGTTGACGATGAATAAGAACGAAGAGCAATGAAATGATTTCGCATGAAATGCTTAGACAGGAAATAGACGAGTATACTGCACAGCCGATGTCTCGGACGCTTTGAGAATTTCTCTTTATGAATGACATGAGTCTCGTCTTTTAAATGGACTATGCCCATGTTTCTAATTTTCGTCTCTTGCTGAGCGACTACAAGGAACCTAGTGCAACCAGCGGAAACTGTAAATGTCGCGTGGAAACTACGGTGGGGAAACGGTTAGTCGATAGCATTGGCTCTCATCTATGTTATCATGGCTCTGCTACTAACATATTTATTGTTATTGTTGTGTTATTATTGTGTTAAATCAGAAACTAACCACACACAAAAAATGCTGTTCAATTTCGTAGCATAAGGGGAAAGCCCAGACACAGGGTGCATATGAACGAAAACATCTTGTGTAAATCTCACGAAGTACCCTTGTTGACATAACATTGCCTTAGCTTTTTATTTACTGCCTACCTTCTCTCGCGGCAAAGTGTTGTGTCAAATACAAGTAAGAATAGGCTTAGGTATAAGCGAAGCTTCCAACCTTAGCTGAGTTTTGGATGCGTGATTACCTTTCAGTGAGGAGAAAAGAAAAGCTTCGGTTGGGATGTGGATTCCACATCAGTCTTCGGAATGGGTAATTGCGGCTTTGAAGACCAACCAGGGTTCCCAGCGAGTTCTGAACCTTACGGTTGCAATGGTTGATTTGAGGCGGTTTGATAATATGAGGAAGTCGCCGAGCACCCAATCACGACAACAACAACAACATCTGCTGCCAACCATCCGTCACCTCAGAAAGGAAAGTTCGGATGTTTTCCACAAGTTAATTATTAGCGCCAAAGTATATAAAAAGTCGGTCTTTCGAACTAGGAGAATTCTTATCCATGCACCTCAGATGGCAAGCCTACGCAAAGTCATCCGCGTTGAGCAAAAGGAAATGGGATTGGAAATCTTCTACCAAGAGTGTTATGGCAAATAAAGGAAATTTCTCACCTACACGTTCACATCATCAAATTTATCTATTATAACCAGAAATCAGTTAGATTTATTAAACTGGTTAGCAATATAATTCAGGA
The DNA here is from genome assembly GCA_018806985.1 of Angiostrongylus vasorum. Taxonomy (NCBI): domain Eukaryota; kingdom Metazoa; phylum Nematoda; class Chromadorea; order Rhabditida; family Metastrongylidae; genus Angiostrongylus; species Angiostrongylus vasorum. Next base: position 194,847 of record JADANN010000371.1, read on the forward strand.
TTTCGTCCTCCGACTAAACTAAGAAGCAAAACACTCCTGGAGGCCATATATCGAGGGATAAATATTAATTCAGCTTACTATAAGATACTCAAAACCTCAGAATTTGGTGTCGTCCAAGCATATTTGCAAGACATAACTCACTGAATAGTTATGGCTGTCGGCAGGAAGAATCCAATGTAGCCTACTGTGATCGTAGACTTTTAACGAAGCGGCCAGAGAGAAAAGTGCTAACTGATAATAAATGTGTTTCTTAAAATGTTAGGAGGAAAGTTGAAAAACGCTTTATGTTTTAAGCCTGGTCGATAATAAGTTCTCCTTTACCAGGACCAAGCGACAGGATAGCGGTGAGGCCCATTCTGGTCATTACCGAAAAGAACCAGCCTACTAATTAGCTTTCTTTCATCTCATTCTGATTAAGAATTACCACTTATCGGATATGCGTAGGTTATTTCAACATTGAGTAGTGCGAAAGTAAACAACACAGTGCCAATCCGATGATGTGCGTTGTAATCCTTCCATTCGAAATCAACGCTCAGCACATGTTCAGCTAAGCGGAAAAAGTAATTTTTGATGTTATTAGCCAGCTTACGAAGGTGATGCATTAACAGTTCCAAATCCAGGTAAAAAATAGTAGCATCTATAGTTGCCCGCTTTCTTGGTGGAACACCGCGAATCTGAAAAGCGAAGGAAGAATCACCAGTTTAAATCACGCCCAGTTATGCTGATCTATTAATGATAACGTTCAAAAACCATTCCGTAATACGCTTAGGACTTTTCGTTAATTAAAGTAAAGAACGAAATAAGTTATCAAGTGCCACCACCTCGCGTTTTTGTAGGCTTTTTCAATGCTTAGTGAAATGCTATTTTCTGGAGCACAATATAACGGCATTCTGGGTGGCAGCTATCGAGGCGAGTATTTTCACGCCAAGGAGAGGTCAGTCACAGTGTGAGTGGTCTGTCCAATTCGACCGTTTGTCCTCTGCCCTTCTAGTGAAACAAATTCACTTCGGTATTATGGTTAGTTTACCTCGCAAAATAGCAGACACATGCCTGGTATTAAACCTTCACTCGATTAACGCTTCGGTGCCTTAGGTTTCTTCAGAGCAGCAATGATTCAAGCCGATGATGAACAGCAGGTCGTTGTCGCCATGTCGTTTTGGCACTGCATTTCAAAGTCTCGGTTACGTCTTTATGTTTTACGCATACCCAATTAAGTGTCTTGTTGGTTATAAAATTCCTATCTGGATGCTGTTTCATGGGCATGCAGAGCGTTATCTTCATTCTGCTAACGTATTCATTCGTTCGCATTTCACAAGACGCGGCACCAGTTACAAGAGCAGACAGTAGCAGAATCCAAGTTGTAAACTCTCTAACGTCGTCAAAAAGTTGTGTCCCTGCCTTTTTTTCCTTTCTTTGTAGCTTCGCAGTTTATTTATAGGAGCGACTATGCACGGACACTAACTTCACGATAAGGTCCAATACCCGACGGCCACTGTTTGGAGAATCACCGCTATTTAATCACCTGTATCACTTGTAGTCCAGTTCATCGTCAAGTAACTAAAGTGGGCGAAAGGTAAATCTTCCATTTTTCTCCGTCGCAGGCAAGACTGGCCCAGTGGGTTCTGCTCGCTGTTGGAACTCGTTAAGCATCAAATCTTTCTTCTAGGCTTTCCGTGAAGAACTCTGACTATCGGTTCGGTGGGCGTTTAACATCGCGAGGAATCCAGTCACTAACCGCACTCGTCCATCGGTTGCCGATCATACGCATTACGTGTGCAACACACTTCATATTCGAAGCTTTGGTGCGCAAAACGGAATCTTTGATTTTTGATCGCTGACGCAGGTAGGAGCTTTGGATCCCTTCATTTAGTTGTGTGACGCGGAACACTCCTAGCATCGTCCGTTGAACTGCGCGTTCAATAAAACTAAGTAGTTTTTTATGCTGTTTACCCTACCGGCCAAGTTTCTGACGCATACGTTAACACAGGAAGTACCGTTAGAGTCGGAAAGGTGGGCACGGAGTCCGGTGTTCTTTGTTTTCTTCACTACACCCGGGACGCTCTTGAAATCTCTCCAGGCCCACTCGTTTCCTTCTGCTCAGCTCTGGAGCTACATCGTTCATCATGTTGACTTTCCGACCTAGATGGACACAACTGGAGCATCCGGAGATATTCATTCCGTTGAGCGTGAATGGGTACTACAAAACCAATCCGTTCCTCATAAACGTGGTTGTTGTGAGATTGAGTCGAAGACAAATCTTTCCACAGGCTTTATCGAAACCGGCAAGCATGCGTTCCGCTTGGCTAATGTTCGTTGTTATAATGACGATGTCATCAGCAAAACGAAGATGGTGTAACTGCCGGCCATCGATTTTCACTCCAACATTATCCCATTCCAATGTAAACGTGGCGTTCTGAAGGGGTGGCAGTAAAATTTTGGCGACATGGTATCGCCTTGCCTAACTCCTCTTTTGACGTCAATATCAATATCGTTGCAAAATGGTGACACCGTGGTTGTGAAAATATTGTAGAGCTCAAAAAGAATCTTTGTGTACTGATTAGGAACTCCTTAGCTACCTTAGGCTTCAATGACTGCATCTATGTCAACTAAATCAAAGGCCTTCGTAAATCCATGGAAGTGAGGCAGAGTAGTCATTTGTACTCTAGCGATACATCGGTGAGCCTTGTTACCGTGTGGATATGGTCCATCGTACTAAATCCTTTTCGAATCCCTGCTTGCTCACACAGCTCTCCTTCGTCCAGTGTCCTGTCAGTCCTGTTTAGGAAGATTCGGGTGAAAAGTTTGTAGGCGACAAACAGTAAGCAGATGAGGCGATAGTTGCCGATATCGTGTAGCTCACCCTTCTAAAACAACAACGCGGTCATGCTGGTCTTCCACTGAGTAGAGAACTTGCATTCAGACGGGTAACATGTGAAGAACCAAGGCAGTGTGTTTACGAGGACTGGCGAAATGTTCTTTAGACGTTCTGATCCTATCCTCTCCAGACCTGGTGCTGTTCGATTTTCCACCGACGAAATGGTTTTCGGATTTTTTGAAGAGAGAACCGGTGGTACAACATTTGCATTCTCTATTATTTTATATGACGGAGTGTGGTGTGAATGTGGCTGTCGAAGAGATCTGAATAGTACTCGTGAGTGATTTTCTCCATTGCCTTCCTGGTCGCTGAAACTGCTCCGTCTGGCGTCGTACTGTAATCATTTTGGTATTGCAATTAGCAAAGCTTCGATGGACTTTGCGAATACTTTTCCCAGCCTCTGCAGCTTCGATCATTATGCTCATCCCTCTTTAAGACCCTTTTTTTATCGCCCGTCTTCATTGTTTTGTAGGTCCGGACGATAGTTCGCGGTTGCCTGAAGCTTGTGTGAATCTGCTCGAGTGTTTCTGGAGACAGACGTTTCTTGGTGACCTTCGAACTCTGTTTCTGGAGACAGAGTCTTTTGGTGACTTTCGAACTCTCAGCTTTCATAGCTCTACCTTAAAGACGGTGAATGAGGCGATCGTATTCTTCGTCGATGTTATCGACAACGGCATCTTCCCACCAGGCGACTAATGAATTGAATAGACCTCAGTTTATGGTGATTTTAGGAATTACGTTCTTAAATTTAGTGGCTTTTTCTCCTTTCCGCGAGAAACGGAATCTTACGCGAAGGAGGCGATGGTTTGATCCCGTGTAGAATTTTTGTGCCACAACGACAGCGATTAGCCAAAACTTTCTATTTACTATGATATGGTCTCCTTCGTTGTGGTACTCTGAACTAGGAGACTCCCACGTCGAGCGTTAAGGGCGGGCGTTTAGAACTGCGTTTTACCATGGATGGTCTTGGTCGTCATGATAAACTCAGAAAGCAGTTCACCCTGTTCGTTCTATTCTAATCCGTCGAACCCAATGTAATGTTCTTTAGACCTTCTTCTTGGTCCAGTCTTGGCTTTAAAATCCCCAATGATGACCTTGACGAATGTTTGGCCTTCTTTGTAGAACTTCTCCAAGTCGACATAGAACTCTTCGACTTCTTCTTCGTCATATCCTGATGTCGGCGCGTAACCGACGAAGACTGCCATAGCCAGAATTGATCTACATCTTTTTAATCGTAAACGTCCGATTCCGGTTGTTAGTTGTTCGAATTAATCGATGTTAATGGAAAAACTCGTGTTGACGAAAACGCCGACGCCGCCAACTCTTCTACTGTCGCATGTTCCGAGGAACAGTTCTTATCCGGTGTCGTACACGGCGTTCAATGAATGGCGTCGTCTCGTCTCGGGCAGGCCGATGACGTTAGTAATGACGTTAAGCGTAGTTTACACTATAGTCTGTTAAGAGGTTTTGCATCTTGTTGGGTTTGAATTTGGATTTCAGATTTCATGTCAGGATTTTTTTAATATTATTATGTCACTATGTCTCCACATATCACTGTTATTATTATTTTGTCATTAATATTTACTGCCTTCTTATTTTGACCAATTTCCTTTTTTTTATTTCTCTCCGTCAAAATTTTTGGATTCTCACAGGATCTTATTTTAATTGCTGAGATCCACTGGGAGATGTGTTTCTTGAACGATATAATTATTTGCGAGCTAGTACAAATTGAAAATACAGATAGATTGACATGCTTAAAAATTAACGGTGTCAACAAATGGTCAGACTTTCATACAGTTTTTAGCAAAGAAACGATGGTTAGTGTTCTATGATCCTTGGGGAAATTTTTAGAAGATCCGGGTAAATAAGTTCTGCGATGTCAACGCCATTTTATTCTTCCTTAGTGGGCTTCTTCTTCTCGTTCTTCACTTTCTCTCCCACCCAGATGGGTGGGCGTGTGAGTGGTTAGGTAGATGACGATGTGCCACACAACCTCTCTATTCGATGGAGGTAAGCGTTGTTTAAATGAACAGTTATAGAATTTGTGCATGAACTAAGAAATTTGTATGAATCTTGTTTCACTGCTTTTGGAAGCTAGTCGTAAACGAGCGAAATAGCTATACTCTACAGAAGGATGTCGTAGAAAGCTAAACCGTTGGCTAGATGAGAAATTCATTGGTGTCTGCCTTGAGATGGATATTGTGAAGTTACCACAGCCGAAAAACTAATAGGGTGAGAACCCTGCTTTTTTATTCTATTGTAGGTCCTATTACGACGAGGATACCCGAAAGCCTGTTGGCAAACCTGACAATGAAATTTCTGAATGACAAGCAGTTAGTAAAAGGATAGGTTGCTCGCTATTTGAGCTTGTCGACAGAACTTGAGGCGCATTGCGCAGGCCAAGAATGTACGTGTTTATTGACGAATCCATGGCACGAGAGTTGCCGCAGCTACAGAATCCTGGTGTATACTGGCTACGATCGTTTAACAGCTTTAGATTTGACACACTTTGATGTTAAAGCGCATGTGTGATTTGCAAAATGAAGGAAGGCACCTCTACACCGCTAACTGGTAGACAAGACTTTAAGACATTAAGACAAGAAGAGGTTTAAAATGTAAAATTTTAATGACCACAACCTTTTTCGTACTAAATTTTACTAACCGAAATAAGCACCATTAAAATCAGCTTTTTCCCTATAAGGAGCGAGTTTATTGATTCTATTTGCATAAAATTCAGTAGTTCTGGAAGCGATAAATTCGTTCAAGGCATTCTTTCACGTCATCATGATTGGTGAAGCATTTCTCGCGCAGGAAGTTGTCAAGGTGACTGAAGACGTGATAGTCGGTAGTCGAGATGTCTGATCAATGTGGCGGATGAGGCAAGCTTTCGTAGCCCAACTCGTTCCACTTCTGCAGTGCTGGCTCCGCAACGTGAAGCCAGGCGTTGCCGTGGAAAGGGATTGCTACAGAACATTAACCGTCGTTTCTTTGCTGAAAACTGCATGAAAGTCTGACCATTTGTTGAGGCCGTTAATTTTTTAAGCATGTCAATCTATCTGTGTTTTCAATTACTAGCTCGCAAATAATTATATCGTTTAACGAACACATCTCCCAGTGAATCTCAGCAATTGAAATAAGATCCTTTGATAATCCAAAAAATTTTGCAGGGGAAAAAATTAAAAAAAAGGACATTGATCGAAATAAGAAGGTAATAAACATCAGTGATAAAATAACAATAACAGTGATTTGTGGAGACATAATGACACAGTAATAATATTGAAAAAAGCCCCGAAATAAAATCTGAAATCCAAGTTCAAACTTAACAAGGTGGAAAACCCCTTAACAGACTATGGTTTAACCTAGGTTCTTAAGGAGTTTCTAACTTTAAAAAGAAACAAAATATGAATCGCACTTTAGAGAAATTCCCACTTCCTGCAGTCCAAAAAGTAGAAACAAAGTTTAACTTTAATGATACTGAGATATTCGCAAAACTCCGGACCACAGGTGTCTACGGTGGGGAGCGAACGCGCTATTGTCCTTTCCGGAGAGTAGCGCTCTCACCACCACACCATGCGGGTCCTTCGTTTCGCCTGTCTCTCAGCTAGTTTTATTGATCTTTTCCATCAGCAATCACTCGTCAGCGGGATTGATCTGTGGAGCACAAATGAGGCAACGAATCCAGTTAAGCTGAGGCTGCCGTTATAATCACAATTTTAACGTAGTTAGCAAAGTCTCATTTACAAGTCATGTATGGTTTTGCAAGTTTTTACATGTTATAAGCTTTGCAACCAACCTCCTGTATTACCGATAGTTATGGCGAGTTCTTAGAAAAAGTCACCATCGCCATTTCAGGACAAAGAAAAAATCGGCTTTTGGCCAGTGATTCACCGTTTTCCTCTAAATTTCCGGTTGCTATAATAGACCACGACTATCGTATAAGGTCGGTTACAAAGGCACTTACCCAAGTGAGCTGAAATCTTCAGGAATGTAGTGGATCCTGGCGCAAGAATCGAAAACAGCAACGCGAAAGACTCTTGAGACGTTTTGCATAAATTTGAAAACCCTAGAGATAAGCCTGAAAGAAGAGTACCTCACTATTACAGCTGATCTGGCGCCTTATTTCAAAATGATTTTTTTGACTTGGGTGAGTCTCGCTCGCCACACCACGTGTGCAACGTGCGGGTCAGTCCCACTCCTAACAGCAAGATGAGCACCTTTTAATCAAATATGGCCCTTATTTGATAGTTCGATCCTCATTAATGCTATAAATAATACACCGAATACAAAGCTAGTGATACATCGTTTAAGTCCATGCCCTGAAGAAGGCGAAATAGCCGAAACGACAATCACCGACCAACAACAATAACAACAACGTCCACGATGGTAACAATGACAGCCGCGACAACGAAAACTTATGCCAAACCCGCATCAGCTCAAAAAGACGGCTTATAAGATCGTATAAAAAATTTCTTTGTTGGTAGCTAATTAATATGAATTCTGTTAAACTGTCATGTATATCCGATGTATTAAATAAAAGCAAATAGCAAGAATGCAAAGAGAACGAAGAGAAGAAAGCCACTTGTTGATCGGACCAGATGTCCATTTTTCGAGTGCTCCTTTGATACCTTTTTCTTATCAAAGCAAACGTTTCTTGATCAAATGAGCTGGTTTCTATTTATATCAAAGGGTGTCATGAAGGTTTCATTACCCAATGAGAACAACTGAACAGAAAATGACAGTTACTCTATAATGTGTTAAACAATCCACTGGGAAAGTGCAGCATAACTGGATAGGCGTGGCAGTGACAAGTCAGTAAGTTTTTACATTACTAAGAGTGCTTATTTTCGAGTTGATACCCTTTCCTTGTTGGCTTAAAGAGATCAAATTTGGGTGAGAATAGTAGTAGAGGAAAAGACATACGGATCCGTTCAAACTAACCGATTTTGAAGATGTTCAACCCATGAGTGAGTGATGAGAACAAGTGAGAACATCAGATGTCGAAGTACCACAGTTTTCTTCGAAATGCTGCAATTCAAGATGGTGAGCGATATATGGACTGGCCCACGTAGCCTTTATGCGATTTCATTTTTATTTTGTTTCTATATTCTTTTTGTCAACAGAAAAATTGGTTGGCTAAAACCGTCAGTTTAAAATAAAATAGGCAAGAATGTGTATTTTCTTTAACGAACATAAACTTACTTTTCTGCTGATGCAGAATTCTGCAGTCGTAGGCAAGTATACCTCCGCAGAGGGAGTGTTGAAATTTTGCTGAAACTCTAACGTTTTTGGAACGCAGCCTCATTCATGAAAAATGTTTAAATGCTTGAGAAGTGATGACAAATACAAAGGAGTGTTAGAATTGAACACGAAGATGCATAATTTTAGTGAAGAATGTTTAGAAATGTCTGCTTATTATTTCTGCTTAAAACACAAGAAGGACGCGGGTAGCTCCGTGATAGCAACGCTATTTGACATATCTGCGTTGTTTGTTGGACTTTGCAATGTTCCTGCCCGGTTCTCTATTCTCATAGTCGCGGAATTCGTGCTAGAAATGATCGAGGCGGTTTTCCCATACATCAAAACTGCGATGGCCTGTGGTGACCACTTTGGAGCACCGTAGAGCGTCTATTCGTGGATTTCAGAGAGCATCGACTAAACCAGCATTCAACAATATATTGACCAAAAATTTCAAGCAGCAGTGGGAACTGTATTCGGTCGTAGGGATTACGTCTACATATTGCCATACTTGACTGATTTCCGCAACGAAATAACCATACAGTGTTGGAGAAACAAGGCAGTACCAAAGAATACTCAATCCTGCTTTTATTATAAACTTGTCAGACCTTCCAAAATCCAGCAGACGTGAGAAGTAGTCATAACCTTATTTGTATCAAGAGAAATAAATTAATCGTTGAAGATTTTGCGAACGTTGTAAGAATTGCTAAATTTTCTTTTGTTTCCACACCATGGAGAAATTGTGAGAAAATGATGCCCCTCCGTCATAATCCATATTTAATAGAAGCGCGAAACATTCAAAAAGGTGCTGAAGAATTTTGAACTCAATGTCACCTCAGTTGCGTTCTTCATAATGTTTGTTTTACTTCCTCATCAATATGCATTCTCGAAATGAAGGATTTTCAACCACAATGATGCTGAGGTATTTACAAAACTCCGAACGGCAGGTGCCTGCTTTGGAAATCGTACACGTTATTACCCTTACCGGAGACTAACGTGTTCACCACTACACCATTCACGTCCTTCGTTTCGCCAGTCTGAAGGGCTTTTGTTGACAAAACCTAATGCATTAAAACGCCTTTAAAAGCCTTACTTTCTTTACTCTTATACTACCTAGTGTAGCCATGAGACTTTAGCAGCATTTCCGTACTACTCCGATCCTGCCGTATCGACGGTCTTTCGGAGTCAGGGAAAGAATGGCTACCTATTTTGCTGTATTGAGTATTTAATACAAACGGATAGCTTGTTGAGCTCTGAATGTGGTCTTGCTTAAATGCACGCGTTGCTTGGCAATCTCTCAACGATTAGACAACAGGCTCATTGGTGGCAGCCGCCTCCTAGGCGCCCCCCTCCTATTTACAAGTCACTTTACCAACTTACATAAATCAGGACACATCCATTCATGCATGTTAGAAACAGAGGTGTTTTTGTGTTAAATCACCGCAGCAGGAATAGGGAGTCTACGTTCCAGATCCACCTGCATGTCATGAAAGCATAAGGTCACTTGGGTGTTATGTGCCATAAGAAAAGTGTACTAAAGCGCATCGGGTAGAGGACCCTTGTAAAACGCGCTGGATATGTCGTTAGTTTTTCCTTATTTCTCCAGCTAGTTTTTTGACTCTCATGCCTTCACGATAGGCAAATAGGCACAATACTTTCTGGGATGATAGAAGAACTAATACGAGTTATCAACAGACGAAGGCAAGTCACTGCACAACCGAAATATGCACTCATTCCTCCTCTTTTACGTAGAGTGTCACTGACACCTAGCAATCGTAGGAATGTGTGCCATCTTGTAATATTCTTTGTCGAGCGTCTATTTCAATGGATCAAATGTTTCTTCTTTGGAGTGCTCCTGCCGGGAAATACACAGATTGTCGCAGGTCGTAAATCGGCAACCAAAGAAATACCTTCTAGAGTAATGAGACGCGAAAAAAGAATTCAGCACTGATAAAGGGAGCGCCCCTCACTATTATGCCGAAATCTAAAGCCACACTCTCGATTTCACTCCTTAAACGCTTCGCGTTCAAATGTATAGGTGGAGCAAGGAACTAAAACAGTATTCTGCACCACAATAACCGCATTCCCTAGCACAAAAGGAACTGGATTGATTAATGATTACATGAAAATATCTGCTACGACAATCCAGACATCATCATTCGGAGCTGCAGAACATGGGGGGCCCGCTTATCTCAGTGCCAATTCAAAGTCTCATGTAAAAGCACTACGACAAAAATCAACTCTATTAGAATCCTCGCTTCGAAACTGGACAATATTGGCATTAATGCTCCATATTTGTTGGCAACTAAAGGTCGCTGGTTTTAACCGCTACCAGTACTTCATTAGCCAAAAAACTCTGTTATTCCACTGAGATATTTTTCATTCAGGAAACTCTCAGAGATATTGTTTTTTTGACAAGGAATTCCAAAAGTTTTTTTTGATGTAAGGAAATTCGTCTACGATAGCACTATACTATGGTTAAAGGCAAAAAACAATTCGTTATCGCTTTTTTCGTTATCCTTTTTTCCGATAGCACTGACAGGTAGCTGGCAGCATCTAACAACAAGAAGACATTTTCTTTTTGAGCAAATTCACCGGACATTAGACCTTTTATTGAGGGGGCGCACGCCACAAGAAAAAAAAACCAATATGTAGCACACATCTCTTCCTTTACTGGCGAGCCCAAACGGGTTTGCTACAAATCTCGGTGGTTTGACCTTCATCACATCCATGGTGATTCTAGTCGAGTGTCCACATCCGCTGCTTCGTATTACGACATAATTTTTCGCTGTCGTCACAATGAGGCTATTCTGGTTTTGCTCATTGCTTTGCTGTCGTGATAAATGCGGCAAAAAAAGTAAAATTGGCGAACTAAAAAAAATGTTCATACGAGTGCCCATGAACTAAACTTTATTCAGTCTCTTATTTTGTCATAAATGTCAAAATGCTAGTTGATATTAGCTGAAAGCGGTTTGACTTTATGAGCGAGTCATGATTGTAAGAGTAAGTCCCTTGACGAAGGGAAATGAGTAAAAGGCGACTTGAAGCCTTGATTTATTCACCGACGAGCTACTAGCGAATTCGAGCAGTTTACGCTCAGATACCCTAAAACAAATAATTTTTTTAATAGATAGCGATTAGAGTTTATTGGAAAAATAGTAACTGTCGAATGGAGAATATAATCTAACACACTCTGATCACTCTGCATTCAAGAGACGTCTAATGGCAAAATTGACAGCCAAAAAATATAGATAAAAGAACAAAGAATAGAGCTCCCGACGTTGATCAATATTCAAGGGATACGCCATGCATTTGACTCTATTAAGCGTCGTTTAGAGGTGAATGAATACATATTTGGCCTTTCCACTGACTCTCAATGGCCCAGCGATCTATCGCGCCACTGCTGCTATCCACCCACACAAGTCTGGAACCAATTTGCCGACTCCGAAAGCATAGAAAGGCTTGGTGGGCCATGAGCGCTTGAATGGATTCTACGTAACTGTTCCAGAGCGCTTCCGGCGACTGCTCCACCACGCGACGCGTAATAAAGATACTTCTTCGAAATCAAACGCTGTGAAAGCATTGCTTTTAAAGTTTGTATAGCAGTGAGTTTCCGAGATCGGCTTTCTATTAACCTCGGCTTTAAATTATAAATATGTGTTTATAATACTACTAAACTGCGTGATATTGACCTTACGGTAGGGAGTGACTCCAGGAGTTCAGGAACGATATACCCGACTTCTTGTAGTACGTGCGGCGATGAATATAACAGCGAAAATGGCAGACCTTTATGTATTAGTATAAAAGAACACCTAGATGATAAACGAAAATCATGGTACCCCATTAGGCACACATAGGATACAAAATCGTAACGGAGACGACTTTGATGTAAAAGTCGCTATCCTCGCACAGGAGGCTGAAACACCAACACGCAAAGTTCTCGAAACTTTTTGGACAAATGCCAAGAACCCGAGAGTGACAGAGAAGAATGCCCTAAGATAACATGTGATCTAGCCCCCATATCTCAGAATTAATTTTTCGATGTGCGGGTGGTCTAGTTATTAATTATGTGCGACTATAAGCGGCTGTTTTCCATCGGTGGAGGTCAAGTAAAAAAACGATGGGTTTTTCGAGAAGCCGGTGAACGTGTAACTATTGTTTAACTTTTTTACCTTTCTGTTTGTGTTGTTGAAGCATTTGACTTGGTAAATGGCGTATCATTGTACCCTTCCAAGCTTTGAAGAAGGCGATACTGCCGAAACGTCACCCTTCGTCGTGTTCTATTGTTCTATGTGCACGAAAGTGAACGAGTTCTGAAAAACGACTTCACGATTGCTGAAAAAAAGAGGATGACAGCAGCGAGTTCCGTTTTTTCCAAGACGCACCAACGCGATAATGATGAAGTCCTTTCTAGCAAAATGCGAGTCACTGTTTCTGAGCAATAAAGTAAGTGTGTCATCATTCTAGATGTCCATTAAATACATATATATATGTATGTAAAACCTGTCCAGTGAATATGTATCTGTCGTTTGCCTCACTCTGATTACAAACTATAGCTCATCGATGTGGAGTCGGTTATTTCAACAGTGAGATGATCCCAAGTGAAGAAGCCACCACCAGTCTGCTGATGGGTTTTTTAACCCTTCCGTTCGTGCCTGTCACCAACAGATGTGGAAAACGACTTTACATAAGTAGTAATTTTACTTTCTTTGATGTCGTTAGTCAATGTGGAGATATGGGAACGGATCGAAAGCTAGACTGTTAGGGAAATTATAAAACTAAAGCTCGTTCTATGGCTTCCTTTGACAGCTCGAGAAAATCTTGGGTGCCAGAAATAGAAGCTCATTGGGAAAGATTTTAACAAATCTAGAAAAATTTGTGGTTGCCCACTACCTTGGAGAGTGAGTGTCGCTGAAGTGAGTGGGGAGTGCGGTATCTCCAGTGTAAACCATAACCCTTTAGGTTGACCATCAACTTGTAAAGTTCGTAATTCTTCCAGTAAAAACTTTGAACATTTTGTATTGACTCATAAAACTGAATAAACACGCGGAAAAAAAATTTGCTACATCGAAATAAGGTTTTCAGACCAGGCTTCCAGAAATGCCTTCTGTACGTCTCTTGTTTTTTACTCGCATTTTCATTTTGAGAACAACGATGTTACATACAATGGCAAAGATCTCCGAGAACAATCTTCATCACACATCTGTAGCAGCCGAAGTGCAAGGAGCAGTCGCGATTCAAAAACGTGGTGTCTCTTGCTCTTAACAGCATTCCACAAAACTCAATGACAGCCTTTCACGAGACACCACAGTCAGACGTTAGGGGTAGGCTTTGCCAGCAAAAAATCGAACTGAATTCCGTTATGGTGAAAATTGATAAAAACAGGTCACACCACATTGAAAAAAAAATTTCGCTTGCAAACGGAAGCATCGCATTGAAGGCACAACGGCAGTTTCTCACAAAACTGTTCGTCGATCTTCCATAAAAATCTCATTAACAGAACCGCGATGAAACAGCACCGATAGCGCTCCTGATTTGTGATCCCCGCTCTGGAAGCATAATGTCTTAAATTTAGAGTCGGAGAATCCACGATAAAGCAACGGAGTGGAGATAAGGCTTTTACACTGTTGGACTATTACTAGGGAAGCGATTCATATAAAAGACGTAAATATTTTCAGAGCAATACCTTGTGCGTGCATCTGTTAGGAGAATGTCTTTCGGAACAGGGACAATCGAAACGTCGTCTTTTGAAGAGCAATTCTGTGATTTGTTGAAATGTTTTAATCTACTACTGAAAATGACTACACGCTAATAGAATTTCAGTGGTGTAAGCGAAATTACAGTCGCCGTAAGGACGCTGAACGTAAAACTGATAGAGGCAACAAAGGGCTGGCGGCCGAGATGTTCTCCGTAGTACTTTCTTAAATAACAGGCCATATATTTTACCCTGAAGTGTCACTTAAGAAAAAATTTTTAAATACTGCATCAGCCAGTTTTGCAAGTGGTATTCTCAAGCAGGGGCTTTATTTCGGGACAATGCGTAAATTTTCCGAAGGCGTGCGACAATATTCGCTACTGCTGGTTTTTCGCCGAACTTTTTGGAAATGAGCAGAACATTCAGCTTCATCCTCTGCTTCGACTACTACCGTAGTGTGCACAGATAGTGAACGAAATGTTTTTTGAAACATCATTTTACTTTGCTTGTTGTTCAGCTGTCAGTGAACAGTTTATAAAAATCCAGCGTTTAAGCCAACTGTCCCATATAGCAATTATCTGAGGTTTCATCTGTGTCACCTGTAGTCCCCATTGATCGTCGAGTGACTCGAGCGGGCGCCAGTAAGCCTTCCATTTTTCCCTGTCGCGTGCAAGAGTAGCCCAGTGGGTTCTGCTCGCTCTACTGACTCGGCGAGCATCATATCTTTCTTTAAGGCTCTTTGTGAAGAACTCTGACCATCGGGTCGGTGGCCTTCCAGCAGCACGTTTGACATCCCGAGGAATCCAGTCACTAACGGCTGTTGTCAATCGGTTGTCATTTATACGCATTACATATCCTGCCCACCTTATCTTCGACTGTCTGGCGTACAGAACGGCATCTTTTGATTTGTGATCGTCGACTCAGATCGGAGCTTCGGATCCAATTCCTTACTTGTGTAGAACGGGATACTCCTAGCATCGTCCTTTCGACTGCACGTTCGACAACTCTGAGTCACCTTTCACTCTACGCAACGACCAGATTTACTCACGCACACGTTAGGTCAGGAGGTACCTTTGAGTCGAAAAAGTGGGCACGGAGCCGGGTGTTCTTTGTTTCTCTTCACTACACCATGGACGCTCTTGAAAGCTCCCCAAGCCACTGGGTTTCCCTTTTGCTCATCTCTGGAGCTAGGTCGTTCATCATATTGATTTCCCGACCTAGATAGATATAACTGGAGCATTCGGAGATATTCATTCCGTTGAGCATGAGTGGGGCATGATAAACCAATCCGTTCTTCATGAACATCGTTTTGGTGAGGTTTAGTCGAAGATCAATCTTTCCACAGGCTTTATCAAAGTCGTCAAGCACACGTTCCGCTTATTTGAGGTGACGAACAAATTCTACCGTTATACTATAGCGAAAACGCTAAAATCGAATTGAATACGGTTTTGTGAAATACTCATTTTAGTAAGAATCAGCAATGTCAACGCAACGCCGTTTCTAGCAAAAAAAAATCGGATTGCTTCGGAAACTTAAGATACTGAATAGATTGGGTTAACTGCCTACTATAAGAAAGCAACATTTCAATCTTCTCTTCCTCTTCCTGCAGTACGTTTGACATCCCGAGGAAATCCAGTCATTAATGGCTGTTGTCCATCGGTTGTCAGTCATGCGCATCACGTGTCTGGCCCACCTTATCTCCGAGCTGTTTGGCCTACAAAACTGCATCTTTGATCTTTTGATCGTTGACGCAGGTCGGAGCTTCGAATCCCATCCCTCACTGGTCTGAAACGGGATGCTCCTAGCATCGTCCTCTCGACTGCGCTTTTAACAACGCTGGGTGATCTTTCACCCTGCTTACGCAGTTGCAAAGTTTTTGACGCATACGGTAGGGCAGGAAGTACCGTTGAGTCGAAAAAGGTGGGCACTGAGTCGGGTGTTCTTTATTCTCTTCACTACATTCCCGATGCTCTTGAAATCTCCCCACGCCGCTCCTTTTCCTTCTGCTCAGCTCTGGGGCTAAGTCGTTCATCATATTGATTTCCCGACCTAGATAGACATAACTGGAGCATTCGAAAATATTCGTTCCGTTGAGCGTTAATGTGAGATAAAACGGTGGTGCTTAGAAAGAAATTACTGAGTACGTCGATAAAGAGTGCAAAAACAATCAATGGAATTGTTCTTAATTCCACAGAAATAAGGCGATGCTCGCAATTTATGTTCCACTTGGTTGACCATTTCAATGCTAACGAGTTTTTTAGACGATTCCAAGAATTTGTACAGCTTTTATGGTCCATCGATATTTTTCGAAGTACCACAACAAGCCTCAGAAATTGTTCTAAGGAACTGATTTAATAGAACTTCTTTAAATTCTTCCCAAAGTTTTCAACAGTGAAATTCCCAAGCAGAGTTGCTCATTTCCCGTCTACTAATAAATCGACAGACGTCACACCAGTAACAGTCGCTCTTGCGTTTATGATCGAAGATAGGTTTATTAAATCGCGTAGGTGTTACTATTGTGGCATCAGTTGAGTGCAGTGTGGTGCTCAACCTAACAATAAAATTTCACCAAAAAATTTGAAAGCCTACAAAACCGGCATGTTAACGCAGCTTGATAACTGATTTCGTTTATCTCTTTAGTTAACGAAAAATCCTAAGCGTTTCATTGAATGGTAGTTGAATAGATCAGCATAAGCGCGCGTGATTTGCACTGATGATGCTGCCCTACGTTGGGGTCCGCGGCATTCCACCAGCGAGCAGACAAGCTATAGATGGTTCTACATTTCTGATAGTTCTTTTAATGAGTGCATATTTTTGGCGCTCTCATGTTTTTTCCAGCTGTCAGCGTGAGAATGAGTTTTAACTTGCAGTGATTCCGTGACTGTCTGGGTTTGGGACTGTTTGCATGTCCGCTCGTAGGCTGGCTGATAACAACAAAAATAAGTTTTTACGCAGTAACTGAATATTTTCTGGGCGCGATTGATTTCGAATGGAAGGATTACAAAGCAAAATCATGGGATTGGCGCTGTGTTACTCATTTCGTTCAATTCAGTGTTGAGATTGCCGACGCACCATCGGTGAGCGGTAGTTTATAATGGGAATGAGACGAACAGATGTTTGAGGGAATGGTTGTTTTTGTCAATGGCCAGAATAGGATCCACCGTTGCGCCGTCGCTAGTTTCAGGTGGAGGAGAAGTAACTATCGAGTAGGTCTGGAAAGTAATGCGTTTTCAACTTTTCTCCCTAAGAAGCACATTTATTATCAGCTTGCACTTTTTCTCTCTGTCCGCTTCGCTAAAAGTCTACGATAAGAGTAGGCTACATTGGATTCTCCATTCCGCAGCCATAATTATTCGGCGAATTCCGCCTTGCAAATGTGTTTGTACGACACCAAATTCCGGGTTTCGGGTATCTTATCGTAAACTGAACCAGTATTTACCGTTCGATATAGGGCTTCCAATATGTTCTTGCTCCTTACATTCGTCGGAGGGCGAACTCCTAGAATTCACTCTTGAACAGTTCAACAAATTTCACTAATTTCTGGTTATATTTTTTATAAAGGTAAATTTGATGATGTAAAACGCGTAGGTGAGTAACTTCTTTCATTTACCATAACACTCTCTGTGGAAGTTTCCCAATTCACCCACTTCCCTTTGCTCAACACGGGTGCTTTTGTGTAGGCTTGCCATCTCAGGTGCATGTATAAGAATCTATCTCGCAATTCAAATGACCGACTTTTTATGTACCTTGGCGTTAATAATTAATGAGTAGTTTTTCTTGTTCAGCAATCGCGAGGTTGTTGAACAGCATACATTTACTTCCATGAGAAAAACACAATACAATACAACAGTAGCTGACGTATCGGCGGTATCGCCTCCTTCAGAGCCTCTATTTTTCTGAGTTCCAATGAGGAAGATTAGAACAGCTGTTGTACAGAAAAGCAGAAGTAAATGTGTGCTGTTTAACAGCCTCGCGATTGCTGAACAAGAAAACTACGCATTCATATTCCAATACCGAGGTTAATAGAAAGTCGATCCTGGGAGCTGCTAACAATTAACTTGTGGGAAACTTTCCCAACATCCCTTTCCTTCTCGAGGCTTTTTGGATAAATGCCAAAAACCTTAAAATGAACAGCAGGTAGGAATGCCCCAAGATCACGCGTGATCTCGCCCTTGCCTTCGTATCGATCGTTGATGTGGGTGGTGCAGTCGTCAACCATATGCGACTATGAGCGATGGAAGACAGGTAAAAAAAAGAGGTGGGTTTTTCGAAAAGCTGCTAGATCGTGCAATTATCGTGCAGATTTTCTGTTTGTGTTCTTCTTCCTGTTTGCGCTGTTGAAGCGTTTGACCTAGTAAGTTGCGTATTAGTGTACTATTCCAGGCTCTGAAGACGGCGATTCTGTTGATACGTCAGCTACGATTGTATTGTATGTGTGTTGTGGTATGGTGATAAACGTACGCAGTTTGCCAACCTCGCGATTGCCAGGAAAACGACGAATTCCTTTTTAAAATGACGTATGGTTGGTAGCAGTTGTTGCTGTTTGTTTGTGATTGAGTGCTCTTCGACTTCCTCAGAGTATCAAACAACCTCAACTCAACGAGTGCAACTGTGAAGATTCTAGGACATCAGCAGAACTCGGAACCCTAGGTGGTCTTCGAAGCTCCAGTTACCACTTCCGAAGGCTGAAGTGCAGTCCCTCATCCAAAAGAGGCTTTTGTTTTTTCTTCCCGGAAAAGTAGTCACGGATACAATACTCACCTAAGGTTGCAAGTTTCGCTTATATCTCAACCTATTCCTACTTGTATTTAACACACCACTTTGCGACGAGAGAAGGTAAGCAGTAAATAAAAAATTAAGGCAATGTGAATTCAACAAGGGTGCTGTGTGAGACTTACACGAGATGTTTTCGTTTTTATGCACCCGTAAAATCCCAAATCAGGGGAGCTAACCAACCACAAAAAATATGTTTCCACCCTAGGCGAGGAAAGTGAACAGATCTTTTTAGTAGTAACTCCCACGTTTTGTAGTAAGCCCAGCAGCGCGTAAGTGAGTGGAGTCGTTCGACGTTAGCGCCCTTTATACAAACGTGTCGAATGACTCCGCAATGCAAGCCATATTCGAACTCCTGATGCAACACGAATGAGAAATAAACATGTATGGCTTTCAAGGTAGACCAGTTGATGGCACTCTTAAAAGAATGCTTGAGCTGCTCAATCTTCAGATGGTCCGGAAAGTACTACGCTCAAATAAGAGGGTTGGCAATGAGACAACGACTGGCACCAAGTCTTGCCTTTGCATTTATGTCTCAAGGTGGAAGCACCGGTGACCGATCTCGTCGCCACTCTACTGTAGATATATAGATGACTGTTTTGTCCTTTGCTCAACACAAGAGGAAATGGACAAATGTTTCGAGTTGTTGAATGAACAGTCAGAGTATATCAAGTTCACCCGAGGGAAACCAAAGAAAACTGGCTTCCATTCCTGAACGTCCAAATTAGCCCTGTCAGAAAATGGATACATTATGAAGTGGTACCGAAAGTCAAGTAATAAAAATATCTTGGTTCATTACCTTCTCTCTCACCCCTCTCACATGAAAAGGGCGCTGGTAAGAAACATGTTTCGAACAGCAACCAACGTGTACACGGGAAGAGAGCAGAGAGGGAGTCGCGGAACTTGACGCGGCAAATAGCCATTTCTAATGGCTACGAAACTGTAGCTCGGGACAGGTGTAGAGGAATTCCTTGGCCTCCAAACGACATCTCTAGCGATAAAATGCTTCGTTTATCCTACCCTTCATCTCAAATGATGTAAGTGCAGCTATAAAACGCTGCTTAAGAAGGGCAGGGTCTAGAGAATTCGGTAAACGTAGTTGAAATGCCACCGAGTAATCTTAGGCGCCAGCTAGTTCGTAATGGCCTATGTGACCGTCTATGTGCAACGCAAAATTGCATAGTTTGCCCTAATGGTAGAGACGGTGATTGCATGAGCTCGGGTATAGTTTACTTGATCTCCTGTAAGGCGTGCAGAGACGAATACATTGGCGAAACGGGCAGTCCCCTCTGTGTCCGTATAAAAGAACACCTAGTCGGCAAACGTAAACCAAATACCCCACTAGGCACGCATAGGACCCAGAGACATAGCGGGGAGGACTTTGAAGTACGTGTCACGATCCTCACACAGGAATCGAGAACACAAGCGCGCAAAACTCTCGAGGCTTCTGGATTAATTCCAGAAATCCAAAAATGAACCGCAGGGAAGAACGCCTCATTATCACGCGTGATATTGGGCAGTATATAAGGCTGTTATTTTGATGGGAGGGGCATATCACGGTTCCACGTGAAATCTGTGCGGTTGGTCTAGACGCTGCATACTCAGTGGAAGCCTCATAGAAAGCGGTGAGTGTGCAAAGCTCTGTTCAATGTGATATGAAATCTTGGTTCAGCGTTTTCTCTGTTTAGTTATGGAGGTGTTTGGCCGAATAGATTGCTGTAAACTTGACCTTTCCAGGCTCTGAGGAAGGCGAAATCCGCCGAAACGTCAGCTTGTTTGTGAATAAAGAATAAAAATAACACCTCGTGTTTGCTCAACAAGAATACGAAGATTTTTTTGTGCTTGGTTAGCTCCTGATTCAACAATAATTGTGTTAACAGCAAAGCCATAATAAAATAATGGATAGTCGTTGCTACCGACTAACCGTTTCTCCACCACAGTTTCCACGCGACCTTTACAGTTCCCGCTGGTTGCACCAATTTACTTGTGATAGCTCAACAAGACACGAAAATCAGAAAGATGGACATAGACCGTTTAAATGATGGGACACTTGTCATTTATAAAAAAAAATTTTTACATGTCCGAGACATCGGTTTTGCCGTATACTCATCTATTTCCTCTCTAGTCAGTTGATGCTTAAATGAAGATGATGATTAAATTTGCGATTGATGTTTGAATTTTTTAAAGCATTTCCACAGCGATTAGAACAAGGCGTTCAACAGTGACTCTCATTTACTCACCAAGAAATTAAATCATTATTTCTGTCTTCCTAGCAAAGTTTAGTACAAACTTACCGAACCGTGAGAAATGAGGGAGGTTGGGCTAGCGAAAAGCAGCGGTACTGGAGTAGCGGTATATCCATCCCGTAGTACTTTCAACTGTTGTGTTACAAGAGTTCTTTTTTTCATTGCCGTTTATATGGTGTATTTTCGTGGTTTGCGAGTTTTTTTTTGACCTGCCGTGAGCTGGGAATGGAAATATTTTTTAAATAAACGAACTCAGAGATTTTTTCCCAGCCACTTCTTTTATGCAAAAGTCTTTAATAGGCTTACAAAGATAGCACATGTGGTTTATCACATTTTAAAGCCCAACTTTGTCCTTTCCACAATTCAACCCATTGAGCGCATTTTTTGGGATGAAACTTTATTACCACTGTGAACCTAATGGCGGCTAGCTTATTCCGAAGGCTTCATAGTTAAGCACGCGTCTAGTTAACGGTCGCAAATGCCGAGGCGAAGTTCGCACCAAATGGACCCGATGCCAGCATTCGAACTCCTCTGTTCACAACACCTTGCCATATCTCTCTCGACCAGATCGCCATGATGAAAGTTTGTGGTCTACACACTACTTTCTTAAAGTGAATTTGTGTGGAAAGGTAAGTAATACAAACCGCGAGGCTTCCGGAAATTGATAAGTGCATGGGAGGAATTTATCCGATCATCATGGCATTGTCTAGCTGACACATTGTTTCTGCATTCATTCCCTGCATTGCATAAAGCAGTCACTGTGTTTCCGATGATTATGCAGTGTGACATCATCATGGCATCAACTCCGTCAACTGCAAGTAAGATCTTTACTCAAACCCTTGCTTCAAATGAAAAGTCGCAGGAGCTCGATGAACAGTCCTTATTTGCTAACTTTTCGCGTCTTTCCCAGTTTTTGCACTGCTTGTACAGATTTTTTTTCGAATGGTGCATTAATTGATGAACTATTTGAGCAATGCAGAAGTTGGCAAAAAAGTCGATCGTGGGAAATTTTATTGTTTCATTTCATACGAGCTGCTTTAACGCCTACTGTCCTGATCCCAGCACTTCTCGCATTCGATTCTATTCCTTGCCTCCACTATCCACTTAAGTTGCCAAACCTTAACGTGTGACTTTGACCGATGGTTGAAAAATTTTCATTTCATCCCGAATTTCGTAGACCGCTGGTTTAGTCGATTTTTCTCAGGGTCCTGAGATAGCCGGGCTGGAACTGTCTCATTTGGACTGCACAGGGTGATTTATTCTCGGACAAGTCCGGTCCCAATTTTGCTGTCAGGGAGGGATAAGATTGTCGGTGGGCATAGAGTTGAATAGAACTAGCACCATGGTCGTCATGGCAGACATTAATACCACTGTGCTATCTGCCTCCTTTTGTATAAAAAATACCGTACTAAATGTTTATACCACTTCAGTGACAATGTTTTAAAGTAGTTAATACTCCGCGCGGCAGGCAGGATTTTTTAAAACCCCTGTTTTTGTTTGACTAACGGTTAAAATAATATCCTCCCAACGGTTTACCGCACCAATGTGGCTGGGAGGTGTTCTTGGGTGTCGAACTGCGACCTACAGCGGCGAATTCATTCCCTGGCAGGGTCTCTCAAGCTGAGGAGTCCGGCGTTTTTATCAGAAAGGCCAGCTAAGAGTAAACCAATGCCAGAATCCACCATCGGCCTGGTATAAAAGTCGCATGGTTAGGAAAGAAATAGGAAGCCAATTCACAACTGACCATAGAAAAAATAGCTATATTAAAGCAGCAGGTTTTGTCCCAAAGCAAAAGAATTCTTTATTTGTGGGAATTTCCCAATGCATATAGAAAAGAAAAGAAACTGGGCGTTTCTGAAGGCAGAGGTAGCACTGAGCTGAGACGTCCTTGGTGACCTTTTTCAAACGTTCCACGTTCCTAGGAAATGTGAGTGTTTATGAAGCCCCCTGCCAATTTCTCGCAATTTCTCCATGATATGCAGACAAAACAAAACTTGCTATAACACTTTTCACATACTGAAGTCTCATCACATTCCTGTAGCGTTTACAAATTCTTCACTGATTTCAGTCATTTCTGCTGATCTTTCGAATGGGATCATCTGGAAAAGCCGAAGTGTTGCCTTCGACAGTAAGAGGCCAATTCGACCAATTCAATACCACGTGTTTTTGAAGTGAGTCCAAATTCTTTACACTAAACAGCGCTCCGAAATCATGGTGGTATGGTCTTACTAGAAAACGAACTGCTCAGTGCTGCAATGAATACGATTACAACATTTTCGCTGACTGATGACAGTAGATCTCGTTCTTCAGCTAACAAAAATTGCTGTGTAGAATACGAGGCTTTGGGCCATGGGATTTTGAAAAACTGTTTACTAAAAGCATTGTCTCATGTTAATTGAAAATTGTTTTGGAAAACACTTCTTTCACTACATGAATGACAAACGGTAGTGACCGAAGTAGTGACGTTAACGAGAATTCTCCAATTCAGAATGTCACGATTTCTACTCTGTTTTTCTCTTG